>JAVJIF010034140.1:0-200000 GCA_038442645.1 Agave tequilana
CACGCGTATACACCCATGTATATACATACATATATATACTTATATACTCACACACACATGAGATAATCCCACACAAGCATCTATCCCATCATACATAATTACATATTCATGAATTAACAAACACTACATGCAAAGTACCCACGCATCCACACAATCAAATACACACTTTCCAATTATTATGCTTTTGCTCCCACACATAAGTATAGCACTAACCTCGGGGTGACTTGCGGCGCGCTGACGGAGGCTCTGGCGGAGGCGTCGGGGGCCGCGGAGGGTGTCGTCGGATAGAGAATCTCGCCGTGAAGGGTGTGGGTCCTGTTTGCGCTCGCTGACGGTGATCAACGACGTCCCACGGAGAGACGGAAAATGGCATCTCACACATGATTCACTCAACAAATACTCTCACGCATGGCACATAGATACATGAACTCACACAATTAAACACATATTATTTCATTAACATTACATTCATTAATATAATATACAAGTGCCTTTAATAAAACCCACGTAAGCATGCAAAAATAATAAAGGAGAAAGAGGGGAGATAACTCACGTTAGCATGGGGAAGGGGTGCATGGCTGGACTGCTGAAGAAGGTGGGCGGCGCTCTGCAACTGGCTCCGGGCTGCCATGCGCAGCCAGCAAGGGAAGGAGCTTGGTGATGTGCTCTCGCCACACGGGAGAGGAGCATGGGCTGTTCTTGAGGGGAGGATGGACGTGGGACGGTGATAGTTCAGTGCATTGGAGGGAGAGAGCCATGGGTTCAGTGACATGCGGCACGGGCAATAGCCATTGTTGTGTTGCCGAGGGTTGCAGGCGTGCAGGAAGGAGGGAAACTCCGATGGTGTCGCGGTCTCGCCGGAGAATGGGCGGAGGTCGAGGAGGGACGCCGACCAAGGATCATGCTTGCGCGGAGGAGGGGAAGGAGATGGAAGCCCAAGGCTCGACCAAGGGGAGAGAGGGGCGCTCAAGGAGGGGTGGCGGCTGTCGAAGATGGAGGAGGGATAATTATTAGGTTTATGATAATTAGGGTTAGGGTAAATTAAGAGATGTAATAGGGTTAAATAATATGGGTATGGGTTAATGATTAAGGCTATATAGGGTAATGGGTATAGTATGGATATAGGGTATGGGTATGAATCAAAGAAATTAAAAAAGAATAAACATAATAATATAGCACCAAAGTAAATATATTTTATACTAAAACTATGAATCAAGGAAATTGAAAAGAATGAAACATAATAATATAGCATCAAAGTAATATATTTATACTAAAACTAATAATAAGTCATAAATCAAGTTAATAAATAATAACAAAATAATCAGTAAAGTGAAACAAATACTTAAAAAATAAAATATAGTATTATAAACTAGGGATATTACAGACTACAACAAAACTAGAAGAGACTTGAAGGGGCTAAAAGGAAATTTTCATTAAATCACTCTTTTTGGCAAGCCTTTAGATAATTATAGAATTACAAATTATTCTTTAACATCCCTCCTTAATTTGTAATTCCTAATTTATTTCTAAAATGTATGAATTTTTTTAGTTGACAATGCCTTTGTGAAAATGTCGGCCAGCTCCTCATTTGTAGTCACGAACTCCAATGCAATCTCCTTGTCTTCAATGAGCTCCTGGATGAAATTGTGTCAAATCTCAGTGTGCTTAGTCCTGGCATGGAACACCGATTCTTTGGCATGGCAATTGCTGACTTTTGTCACAGTATAGTGTTGTCGGTGAGTCATGAATCTGCTGCAAATCAAAGAGAATTCTTCGAAGCCAAACTATTTCACATACAGCACTTGTAGCTATATGTACTCAACTTCTGCGTACAATAGTGCTATTGTCTGCTGCTTCCTTGAGGACCAGAATATCACCTTCGATCCTCGGGTGAATGCATAACCTGAAGTGCTTTTCCGGTCATAGAGACATCCTGTCCAGCCACTGTCGATGTAGCCGGAGAGTGTATTGTCTTCTTTTGCAGTGTACTTGATGCCGAAGTTCTTCATCCCTTGAAGATATCTGAGAATCCTTTTCACTGCTGCATAATGTAGCATGCTTGAATCACTCATGAATCTGGATACTAACATCATACAATATATCCAGCCTAGTGTTTGTGATAGATCAGCGATCCGACAAACTATGATACATTGAGGCATCCACCTTTTGGGTCAGGTTATCGTTCACCACCGCTAGTGTTGCTACGGGCTTGTAGTTAGACATATTAAACTTCTTTATGATATCTTCACCATATTTTTCTTGGCTGATGAATATTTCTCCTTTTGACTGCTTTACTTGGATGCCAAGAAAATATCTCATCAAGCCCAAATCCATCATCTCAAAATCTTCTTTCATCTTCTTTTTAAATTCTTCTATCATCATAGTGAGTGCCGCAATAAATCACATCATCAACATAACGGACAAACGAAAAGGAAGTCCTCACCTTCCTTCTTGATGTATAAATTTGGCTCACTTGGGCTTTTTTGAAATCCATGCTGACAAAAAGTACTGATCAATTCTCCTGTTCCAGGCTCGTGGTGCTTGCTTCAATTCATATAATGCTTTGCGCAGGCTATAAACATTTGTGTTCTCCTTTGATGACGTAGCTCTGCAGTTGCTCCACGTATACTTCTTCAAACTCTCCATTTAGGAATGCTGATTTGACATCTAGTTGGAACACCTTGAGGTTGAGCTGTGCCGCTAGTGGGCAAGACAGTTCTAATGGCAAATGTCTCGTTGAAGTTGATGCCTGGCGATTGCGAGTATTCTTTTGCTACCAGTCGAGCCTTCAGTAATTGGATGAAGCCGTCTTTGTGTACTTTGTCTTGTAAATCCATTTGAGGTTGATAACCTCCTTTCTTTGAAAGATCAACCAACTCTCATGTCTTGTTCTTTTCAATCATGCCCATCTCTTCATCCATTGCTTTCATCCAGCCCTCTTTAACGGATTCTTCAAATCTCTGCGGTTCACATGAGAAAAATGCTACGTCACAAGAATCATAGATGTTTTGTAAAGAAATATCTTCCTTGGCTGTATGTCAGAATCTGATGTAGATGGTGTTGGCCCATCACTCTAGTTTTGATGATGATTAACTCATGTAATTATAGTACTAATGATCTTGTGTTTATATAGTTTTAAATATTTAATAATCAAATCTTAGTCGGTGTTTAGCTTCAACGAAAGATTCGAAGTCAAGTTTTGAAGCTAGCACGTGTTGATTCAAGAGCTCGCGCATCGAGATCGCATCAAGTACTCAAGAGAAGCCTAACTCGTTGAATCAAGGTTTGGACCAAGTCAATATGGAGAAAAAGATTTTCAAGAGAAGATTTTCAAAACTTGAGTCTAGCGTTTGTAAGTATTAAGATTTTTTTTTAGATAAAATATAAAGGATAAATTAGTTGTGGATTGCTCAAACTCATACACACAGACGCAAAATTTATATGTGTTTTCATAAGAATAATTTTTTATTTTAGAAAATACCGTTTTTACTTTGTGCTTCAAAATATACATCTTTATGTTTCATGATTAGATTTCATCAAAATGAGTATATGGTTTATATGTGTTTGAATTTCATCCATACACATTGATAGTTCAAATGTTTAGAAAAACTTATTTGATGTTTCTATATCATGTATTTAAGTTAGTATTTATCAAAACTTTGTTTAGAGCTTAATCGTAAAAATATAGATATTTCATCTTATATGTGTATTTGATCATATCCATACACACTATACTTCAAAAGTGTTTTAAATATCTTGTTTTTTTTGCATTTGAACAAATTTTGAAAAAAACCACACTTTTCATTAGAAGTTCGGTTTTTGAAAAATACTGTTTTTGTTTAAGGCTTTAACTTTTATACCTCAAAATAGTTCAACTTATTTGAAATATGTGTTGATTTTTATCACACATATTTGGATTTCAACGTATTTCAATGAACTTATTTTTGTGGTTTTATGTGATTTTATGAAATTCTATAGAATATTAAAAAATCAAGTTTTAATCCCTAATTAACCCTGACCTGGGCTTTTGGCGGTCGACCGAGTGATCACCGATGTTCACAGAAACGTGCACAAGTCATGGCTTAAGAGCCGGACCGTCGGGCGGTCGACCGAGCGGTTGATCGCGGTCGACCAAGCGGTCGACCGCCCAGAGAGCAGTGCTCTCTGGTTCTTGCCTCGGTTGACCGACCGATCGACCGACAGATCAAGACCTGGGTGCGATCGACCAACAACTCCAACAGTCATAAAAATGATCGTTGGCCGGTCGACCAATAAGTCTGTTTGGTCAGAAAACTGAGCTTAACGGTTAGTTTTCTAAACCCTATGAAATGGGATTCTCTTGGCTAGTTTTGCACAAGATTTTGGATAAATTTTAGAGCCAATTTTTCTCAGCTCTCTTAGGGTTTTTCTCCACATGTCTTTGGGCTAAAACTTCCATATCAAAAGGAGAGTTTTTAAAGAGTGTTTTCAAAAAAGATTTCTTGAGTTTTTCACCACTCAATCTACCTTGTTTTCTCACACAAACTTGAGCTTTTCATTGCGATATTTATCCTCTAGGGATCATTTGTTGTGAGTGTTTTTGGTGATTAAAGTGTAGAGATCACCAAGTTTACATCTTTATATTTGAGGAGGCGAACTTGTGGGTTCGCGTTGTAACGAGTTCTTGTGGGAACTCAGTGCAGAAGTGCGGCCTCAGCAAGCTAGTGTGCTTGTGTTTGTTATTCTTGCAGGAACCAGTGAGGAACTTGCATGTCCAACAGTTCTTGAGGGAGCTCGTTGTAAGTGTTGCGGCACCGAGTGATCTTGCGGGATCAATTCTAATGGAAATCTTTCTTAGTGTTGAAGACGGGAACGTAGAGCAAGTGTGCTCGAACCTGAAACAATTCTCCCGTGTTTGCGATTGCTCATCTCTCTCTCACTTGTGTTTATATATCTTGTATGCTTATATTGTTTATATCTTTATTTGCTTGATATATCTTATGCTTAATTGATATATGCTTAAGATTGTTTGTTCACACTTGTATTTAACCAAGAGAGTCATAGTGGCACCTCAACTCTTAACTAGAGGAATCTTGAGGAGATAGTCCAGAGCTCTTCACTAGGAATTCGACTACACTCTTGTGTTATATGTTGTGTGTAGTGTGATATTTTTTAGATTGTATAATTAGTTTTAATTACGCATTAGTTTTGCATTTGATTAGCTAGTCACCTATTCACCCCCTCTAGGTGACCTACAAGTAGTTTCAGAGCTTGATGCTCTTGATTTTGGTCTAACAATCTTAGTTAAAAATTCTCATTTTAGCTAATCACAATATTTGTTTACACACACATATGGATTTCATAACACCTCTCATGTTTGACATTCTTAACCTCCAAACTTGGAAAGTTAAGATGTCCATGTGCCTTAAAGCCTTAGGTATTATTCATGTTTATTTTGTCATTATTAAAAATTCTTATTGTTTAAATGGTAAACATCTAGAGGCTAATGTAAAAGCCATTCATGCTCTTAAGCTAACCCTAAATGATGATTATCTATCTAGGATTTCTAATATTAATTCGGCTTTTGTAGTGTGGAACACTATTTGCTCTCTTGAGGAACAAACACCAAATGAAAAAGAGAGTGACTCGGGTGATGGAGTGCTACTCCTAACATGGTGCAAGGAGATGACCCCCTTGAGGTAAATTTCGATTCCAAGTTAGATGAAGAAGTTGAGATGTCATATGATGACCTTGCATTATTTTGCCAACAACTTCTTAAAAGATATGAGTTGTTTAAAATGGAAAACACAAGTTTGAAAAATGAAAATGATTTGGTTTTAAAAGAAAATGATTCTTTTAAAAATAAATTTGAAATTGTTTCAAAAGAGAATGAACTTTTGAAAAATCAAATTATTTTGGTGGAAAAAGAAAAATAGATTGCCTTAATGGAAAGTAACTCTTTGAAAAAGAAAAATATTTGGAAAGAAAAAGAATATTTCTAAAAGAAAAGGATTTTGTGTCTCATGTCTCTTCTTCCAAAATTAATAATGATATTTCTATTATGAAGAAGAATATAAATTGTTTGGGCTCTACTTTGAGCCAATGTGCATTTAAACACAATAAATTGGAATTTATGTTTCGCAAGAAATAAGTTCCACATGTTCATGCACATACCCTACCGCATACATCTCGTGCATACTATGCTCATATTCATCACAACCATATGTATGCTAGAGTGTACAATTGTACACATTGCAGCCACAAAGGCCATTTAGCAAAATTTTATTTTAATAGAATAAATTCTTTAAAATTTGCAAATAATTATGTTTGGGTTCCTTATAATGCTGACCCCTATAGACCCAAAAAGAGATATGGGTACCAAATCCCCACATCTTGTATTTGATGTAGGTGTGGGCTCTCACAAAACGTGAGAAGGTTGGTGCCTTGATGGTGGATGCATGTAGAGTTAGATGGACATACCCATTTGGTGCATCACTATTAAGGAAGTTTGGTGGGAGGACCGCCATATTTTGAAGCCCTAGAGATTGGTTCATATGATTTGGTAACTATATCTAACTCTCATTTTTGTTTACATACTTTTTATCATTGATTGTTAGCATGTTTTGATTTTAGTGTTCATTATGTTAAATGCAATGTTATTAGACATGTGATCTATATAGATAGTCTTTGAGATACACCATATTCATATGGATTCATGTTTTGTGTTCTCAATTTTATTTAATTACTATGTATATATTAGTTCTAAAACATGCGCATTAGCCTAATGATCATATTTGTTTTATACTTCATGTGGTGATTACTTGTTTAGATGTAGTTTTCGTTAAAACTTGTGTTTATATTTGTACAAGCAGTGAGCTCACTTGATTATTATGTGTTTGTACTTCATTACTCATTTTGTACTCATTGCATATACTTGTATAACCTAGTTTGATGATTCTTACATTTATACTTGTTTTTTTATTCTTTTACATATTTAACTTCATGTATATTTTATTTTTGTCTAAAACTAATAGATATATATGTACATCCTTGAGTTACTTTGATACAAATTCTATGATAGACTCGTTTGTGTTTAGAATATGTATGTATACTTTTAGTTTCGATAAAACATACATATACCTTGAAGCTTGTTTAATTTTTATGAAAAATAAATTTTATGATTTTGATATGTTTTAGTGTTTTGAGCTTTACTGTTTATTTTTATGAATATGTTTTTCACATGATTCTTGTGCACTCACATTCTTTTTGTTTACTCATTACCTTGTTATCATGAGCTAATTTTTGTGTCTTATAGATCTTGAGTGACAATTTTTGTGCATTTAGCATACTTCATGAGATATATGATTTAGTTTCATGTTTTGAAGGATTTATAACTAGTTTTTCAAAATTATTTTAAACTAGTTTCTTGATTCTTTAATAGGTAGAGTTTTCAAATATGTTAATTATTTTTAAATTCTTATTTTTGAAAACCGCTACCAACCTAAGGGCGGTTGCCGGTTGGATAGGCGACCATGCCTTCTATACCCTTAATTGAAAATCTATTTAAACAAGTGCATGAAAGGGTAGTAGCTATGAGATATATATGATTTTAATGAAAATTCATTTTTGTATACTCATATTTGTTTTTTAATATATGTATGATTCAAATTTCTAGTGATATTTCCATACATACATATATATGATTTATTGTGCTAAGCTTAAAAATGTTAATTCTTTATAGCACAAATTATTTCATGATAAGCTTGATTTAGTTTTTAATGTCATTGTTTTTCAATTAGTATCATATACAAGCTTATGCACTATTTCAAAAAAAGCGAAAAAATTCTTTAAAAACTTAAAATGATTTCACAATATTTATGTTTTCCTACTAGTGGTATTCATATTGATATTTACTTATAAAATAATGTTTATGTTTACCTACAAGTGGTCTACTAGTGGTATCAAAATTTTTTTGTTGATTACAAGTAATTTCAAGATTTGTTTTATATTGGTATGAAAAATTTATTTTAAAAGATTTTTAAAATTTGTTTGAAATATATTGCTTATATGCAAGAGGAGTTTAACATCTTCTCTATATATAGATTCATGTTGAGTGTATCCCACATTAAAGAGCTTGACCTCTCTTCTTTACGTGATACACGTGTGTAGGGAGAGCTTAACATCTCCGCTTATACATTATATATTATGCTTTATATGGGTTAGGGTCTAGTCATCCCTTCTCCATGTAATGCATGTATGCAGGGGGAGTTAACTTAATGTCTCTCCTCTTCATGAATGTATATCGCATATATATCTTTCTTGTTTGTATGTCTTCACCCTTTGTTGATGAGTTGACGAAAGGGAAAGAAGAATTTAGAGTTTATATATGCATACTTAATATTTATTGTTTATGCATATATATTTGTTTAGTTTATATGCTTTCGTTGAATATCTTTATTGTTTTTGCTATGCATGAGTTAAGGGAGAGCTTTCTATGAAGCTTATCTTTAATCCATGCATATATAACTCCATGAGTTTTATCATCATCAAAAAGGGGAGATTGTTGGCCTAAAGGCCCATCACTCTAGTTTTGATGATGATTAAATCATATGGTTATAGTACTAATGATCTTGTGTTTATATAGTTTCAGATATTTGATCAAGATCTTAGTCGGTGTTTAGCTTCAACGAAAGGTTCGAAGTTAAGTTTTGAAGTTAGCATGTGTTGATTCAAGAGCTTACACATCAAGATCACATCAAGTACTCAAGAGGAGTCTAGCTCGTTGAGTCAAAGTTTAGACTAAGTCAAGATGGAGAAGAAGATTTTTAAGAGAAAATTTTTCAAGACTTGAGTCTAGTGTTTGTAAGTGTTAAGATTTTTGTTTTTAGATAAAATGTAAAGGATAAATTAGCTGTGGGTTGCTCAAGCTTATATACACACACACAAAATTTATATGTGTTTTCATAAGAATAGTTTTTGATTTTAGAAAATATCATTTTTGCTTTATGCTTCAAAATATACATCTTTATGTTTCATGATTAGATTTCATCAAAATGAGTTTATATGGTTTATATGTGTTTTGAATTTCATCTATACACATTGATGGCTCAAATGCTTAGAAAAACTTATTTGATGTTTCTATATCATGTGTTTAAATTTTGTATTTATCAAAACTTTGTTTAGAGCTTAATTGTCAAAACATAATATTTCATCTTATATGTGCATTAGATCATATCCATATACACTATGCTTCAAAAGTGTTTAAAATATCTTATTTTTGTATTTGAACAAGTTTTGAAAAAATCATCTTTTTCATTAGGAGTTTGATTTTGAAAAATATTGTTTTTTGTTTAAAGCTTTAACTTCTATACCTCAAAAATAGTTCAACTTGCTTGTAATATGTGTTAATTTTTTAACACACATATTTGGATTCAAAGCATTTCAATGAACCTATTTCTGTGGATTTTATGTGATTTTAAGAAATTTTATAGGATATTAAAAGATCAAGTTTTAATCCCTAATTAACCCTGACCTGGGCTTTTGGCGGTTGACTGACCGGTGGACCGAGCCAGAAGTAGGTCGACCGAGCGATTGACCGATGTGCACAGAAACGTGCACAAGCTCTGGCTCGAGGGCCGGTCGACCAGGCGGTCGACCGATCTAGAGAGTTTACTCTCTGGATCTGGCCCCAGTAGACCGAGCGGTCGACCGGTCAAAGAGCAGTGCTCTCTGGTTCTTACCTCGGTCGACTGACCGGTCAACCAAGAGGTCAAGACCTGGGTGCGGTCGACCAAGCAGTCGACCGGCAACCCCAACAGTCATAAAAATGACCGTTGCCCAGTAGACCGGCTGGTCGACCGACAAGTCTGTTTGGCCAGAAAACTCAGCCCAACGGCTAGTTTTCTAAACCCTATAAAATGGGGTTCTCTTGGCCAGTTTTGCACAAGATTTTGGAGAAATTTTAGAGCCAGTTTTTTTCATCTCTTAGGATTTTTCTTCACATGTCTTTGGGTTAAAACTTTCATATCAAAGGAGAGTTTTTAAAGAGTGTTTTCAAAAGAGATTTCTTGAGTTTTTCACCACTCAATTACCTTATTTTCTCACACAAACGTGAGCTTTCCATTGCTATATTTATCCTCTAGGAATCACTTCTTGTGAGAATGTTTTTTGTGATCAAAGTGTAGAGATCACCAAGTTTACATCTTTGTATTTAAGGAGGCGAACTTGTGGGTTCGCGTTGTGACGAGTTCTTGTGGGAGCTCGGTTTATAGGTGTGACCTCGAAAAGCTAGTGTGCTTGCGTGTGTTGTTCTTACGGGAACAAATCAGGGACTTGCAGGTTTAAGAGTTCTTGAGGAGCTCATTGTAGGTGATGCGGCACCGAGTGATCTTGCGGGATCGATTCTAGCGGAAATCCTTCATAGTGTTGAAGGCGGGGACGTAGAGCAAGTATGATCGAACCTAGAAACAATTCTGCCAAGTTTGTGATTGCTGATTTATCTCTCTTGTGTTTATATATCTTGCATGCTTATATTGTTTTTCTCCTTATATGCTTGATATATGTAAAGCCCCGATCCCACAAGTACGGGGACGTTATGGCGACGTACATACGCAGGGCGGAGATACCCTCACGTACGTACGCTAAGCCTTAGTACATGAAATAGCCTCCATATATACAAGAGTTCCAGCATTACATAAGTACAAGAATACCTGCAGAAAGAGATTAGTGATCATAATAGATATAGAAATATGGAAAAAAATAAGGAACTAAAGACTACATAATAAAGATACCTATAAATGATATCGATGACGAATCATATGTGAATCCAATAAAATATTTGACAATACGATATCTGGGAGCAAAGAAAATAAGGAACTAAAGACTACATAATAAAGATACCTATGAATGATATCGATGACGAGTCCTATATGAATCCAATGAAATATTTGACTGTCAGAGGTTTAATATTGAACTTGGCAGTAACTTAATTACTGTTAGAGGTGTGGTGTTAAACTTTAACAATAATTTGTCAGATGTATAATTTTAAACTTGACAAGAATTGGTTTGCGATAGGAGCAATTTTGAGAACTTGTCATTCTATTGATGAGAATTGGCAAGTGGAATTTGGAATGTCAGAGGTTTAATTTTAATTTGACAAAAATTGGTTTGTGATAGAAGCAATTTTGAGGACTTATAACTCCATGTAGAGGAGAGACAAGTGAAGTTTGTACTCGTTGGGGAGTATTGGAATTTTTCATTGTCAGAGGTGTAATGTTAACATAGCAATGATTGTATTTGTAGACCTACCACTCTATGCAAGAAAATTGGTAGGGGATTTTGGGTGGAAAATAAAATGAACTGTCAGAGGTTTAATATTAACGTGACAATCGTTGATTTCCTGAGACATGGGAAATTTGCCGTTGATGTGTAGTATTAACATAATAGCGAGGATTTCTAATGAGTTTTATTTCCAGAGGTTTAATATTAACTTGATTGAATCCACTGGGATTAGAAAATCTAGTTAGTCAGAGGTTTAATATTAACTTGACTGAATCCACTGGGGATTGAAAAATCTGGTTTATCAGAGGTTTAATATTAACTTGACAAATCCTACTTCATTTCATTAGGGAGATGAACACAGGTATTTTTGTGGCCCTACCATTCTGTGGGTGAGAATTGGTATGAGATTTTGGAGGAGAGGATGTGACCAAATCCCATAGAATTTTTTAACAAATCCTCAACTATCAACAGATTTGGTGTACCTTTACCAACTACCATTTGAGTTGGGCTAGCCATTCTATTCCCCTCAGCATGATAAGTTGTCGAAGACTTATGTTGGACTTAAAAGCCAATATTTTCCTCTATCCTTAACTGTCGGAGGCATCGGATGTCAGTAGAAGAGTAACTAAACTAAAACCAAAGTTTTGCATCTCTTCTTCAAATTTTACATCATGCATCATGATGTAACCAGCGCTTGATTAGTTTGACGTTGATTGACCGTGATGTGATCCAGTGGAGGAAGAAAGCTTTTCTTTGGCATTCATCTTGGATCTGGAGTTCGATCAGAGGTGTAGTATAAACCTGATCAGGAGAAGAGTGCTATCAAGGATAGTCTTTCTTCAAGAAGTTGCCGTTAATTGGCATCATGAGTGTATCATCGTCTGAGGTTATGAGGCAACATGCTCCATTTGAGTAGACCGACTCTACTATAAATGGTCCTTCTCATTTGGGCTGGAATTTTTCTTTGGTCTTATGCGTCATCACCATAGGTCTTCTAACAGCTAAGACAAGGTCGCCTTTCTTGAAAGTTCGCTCCTTGACTTTCTTGTTGAAGGCTCTAGTAATTCGAGCTTGATGGAGCTCGATTTGCTGTTAAGCTTGCAGGCACTTATCGTCCAAAGCATCCAGCTCTTAGAGTCGTCGCCAATGCTTCTCCTCATTTGTCATCTCTGTTGTCAAGGCGACACGTAGAGATGGGATTTAGATTTCTAATAGGCATACAACTTCACACCCATACACCAAGGAGAAAGGTGTAGCCCTCGTTAGGGTTCAAACCGTCGTGCGATGGCCTATAAGCATTCACCTATCTTGTCGTCCCAGTCACGTTGGCTTTTCGAGACGAATTTCTTGAGAAGTTTTCCAATAGTCTTGTTGAAATCCTCTGCGAGGCCGTTAGCGGCTAGGTAGTATGCCGTTGAGGACACACTCTGGATTCTGAACTTGTTGCAGAACCTCTGAAAAGCCTGGCTGACGAACTGGGACCCATTATCATGAACAATCCGTCGTAGTACACCAAAGCGATAAATGACGTGATGTTTAACGAATTTGACCACGTCAAATACTTTTACCTCCCTCAAGGGAATAGCTTCAACCCATTTAGAGAAATAGTCGGTTATAGCTAAAATGAACCGATGTCCTTTGGATGAAGGTGGGCTGATAGGGCCAACCACGTCCATTCCCCATATCTTAAATGGCCAGGTTGAGGTTGTAGAGCGAAGATATCCTGGTGCTTGATGGATGAAGTCACCATGGACCTGACAGACGTGACATCGTTTAGCGTAAGTGATGGCGTCAGGGATCATCTTAGGCCAATAATATCCCAACCTTCGGAGTCGATTCCCAAGCTTCAGACCAGACTGATGAACTCTACACATGCCATCATGCGCTTCTTTGAGTACTTCATGTGCCTCCTTTTGCGACAAACAGCGGAGGAGGCTCCCATCATGCGATCGGCGATACAGTGTTCGCGTGATCGCATTATAATAGAATTTGGGGGCTTTCCTTCCAATGATAGCCGCCTCTTTGGGATTATCAGGAAGGATGTCATACAATGCATAGTCGATGTACGGGAATCGCCAATCCCTGAGTTCTGAACCTGCTGAAGTCTTTATATCTTCTTTGGCTTGACAGTCTCCTGTCGGCTTTTCGTGATCTTTAAAACCTGTTCTTGAGCAATACAAGTCATAGTTGTAGACAAGTATTTTCTCTACTACTCCAGCTGGAAGGCTAAGGAGGCAGCGAGAGATATCAGTGCATCTGCGTGCGCATTTTGTTGGCGTGGTACATGGTCGATATAAAAGTTTTCGAACCTTTCGGCCATAGATAGTTGCGTTGAAATAGGGTACTAAGTCTTCATGTCTGACTTCATACTCTCTGCGAACTTGGTTAACGATGAGTTTAGAGTCACCGTATGCTTCAAGATTTTTAACGCCAATCTCATCGGCAATTTGCATTCCAATCAAGAGGGCATTGTATTCCGCTACATTATTGGAGCATGGCTCGGTTAATGAGAATGCACAAGGGATCACGTAGTTCTGTGGGGACACCAGTACTACCCCCACTCCTACTATGACATGCCCTTGCGGACCTGTTCTCGATGCACCGTCGAAGAAGAGTTGCCACATCTGTCTTTCGAAAGATGTCTAGGTCAGACAAACTTTAGCGACCTCGTCTAGGAGAACATCGTAAAGTTCGGTCGCTCTCGGATCTAGATGTTCAGCCAGGAAATCTGCCACCGCTTGTCCCTTCACGGCTTTTTGCGATAGAAAGCGCATCTCATATTGGGAGAGTAGTATTGCCCATTTTGTCAGTCGACCATTTAGCGACGATGGCTTTGTCATGAGCAACCTCAAAGGGTTGACTTTTGATATAACATTTATAGTTTGGCCCACCAAGTAGTGTCACATTTTCTGGACGGCGAACACCAACGCCAAACATTCCTTTTCGATCGGGTTATACTGATGTTCGGCTCCGATCATGATTCTGCTCAGATAGTAGATTGTCTGCTTATGTCCATGATCATTATTCTGGGCTAGTAAAGCTCCTAAGAAATGATCCATCGCTCAAACGTATATCAGGAAAGGTTTTCCTGAAACCGAGCTATAAGGACGGGTGGTTGCGTGAGGTATCGTTTGATTTCCTCGAACGCTTGTTGGCAAGCATCATCCCAGATGAATGAGACGCCCTTCTTCATTAATTTACTGAAGGGTTGGCATCTTATAGAGAGATTTGAGATAAACCTCCAGATATACGCTAGTCGCCCTTGCAATCATCTAAGCTCCCTAAGATTCCTTGGAGGTTGCATCTCCTAGATAGCGCGGACTTTTTCTGGGTGTAAGTGAATTCCTTTGGATGTCACCACAGACCCTAGGAATTTACCGCTGGCTACCCCTAGGAAAGATTTGGTGGGGTTCATCTTCAACTGATGTGCTCGAATGATTTCAAAAATTGTCTTCAAATCTGCTATGTGGTCGCCCTTGGCGCGCCTTTTCACTGCAATATCGTCTACGTAGCATTTCACTGTTTTACACATGCGTTCGTAGAAAATTGCATTCATAGCTCTCTGATATGTTGCCCCGGCGTTCTTCTGTCCGAAGGGCATGACAGTATAGCAATATTCCCAGTGGTGTCCTAAAAGAAGTATGTTTTCCATCACCAGGGTACATTTTGATTTGATTGTACCCTGAGAATCCATCCATAAAGGACATTCATTCAAACCCGCACGTATTGTCAATCATGACATCTGTGATTGGGAGAGGGAATTCGTCTTTGGGACAGGCTTCATTTAGATCGCGAAAATCGATGCAAATCCAGATCTTCCCGTTTTTCTTAGTAACGGGGACGATATTGGCTACCTAATCAGGGGTTGCTTCTCCCTAATGAAGCCAGAGTCTATAAACTTTTTAACTTCTGACTGGATTGCTTCCATTATTTCTAGACGAAACCATCGCTGCTGCTGTTTGACTAGCTTCACGTCTGAATTAATGTTAAAGCGATGCATAGCCACTCGAAGATCAAGCCCATGCATGTCCTCGTAATTCTAAGCAAAAACATTTATACACTCTCGCGCAAGAGATATTAAATCTTCTTTCTCGGAGGGTGATAGGCTTTCGCTTATAAAGATGGGCTTAGGATTAGCCTCATCTCTCAGATTAATCTGGGTGACCTTATCTTCCGTGGGCGGTTCACGTTTTGGTCTCCATACGCGGACTTCGTGCGTTTGACGCAACTCAGAAGAGACGCGGGCTTGAGCCTCGCTTTCTGTATCTGCTGGACAGATAGTTGTTCCAGCTTCTTGCGCCTGTAGTTGACGCGTGTGTCGTCTTTATCGACGTTCAGTGTTCCGATTACGTCGTACGGGTTGTTGGGAACCCCCGGTAACCTGGAACTGAGGAAGAGGACGGGCATGAACGGGCTGAATGTTAGCAACGTTAACCTCACGGGTCTCGTAGAAGACGTTGACGCGGGTGTTACGTGTGACATGGTTAGCCATGACACTCTTCTTGTCAATCACATCTGAAGGGATCTCAGAGCGAACTTGATAGGGGTCCCCGAGGAGACCTTGCGATACTGCTGCGCCCTAGGACTCTTGGAGCCGGAAGAGAGGAACTCTTCATACTTTACCTGGTCGAACTCCACAATAAGTGATTCGACCATTTTTTCCATGTAGGTGACGTCACCTTGTGCCACGACTTGCTCATCAGTAGAGAAAGTGATCCCCAGCGGAGTCGCCATCTTTTGTTTGGTGGGAAAATTGAAGGGGCGTATAAATTCTTTATTTGATTGTAAAGAAAATTACAACAGATCAATAATCCAGTTACAAGAGAGGGAAGATATTTAAGCTCAAATCTCCCCTTTATTTAGTGCTGGGTTCTTGATGTGGCGATGAAAAGTGAATCTTATTTTTTGTTGACCGGGTGAACGTCAAGATCTCTTGGGAATCTTCTCTTTGGATGGTGGACGAAGTAACACAGCTTCTGTCCAACAAAAATCTCAAAGAGACCGTAGGCAAAAACAAACTTGTACGCAGCAAGTTGTTAGAAGAGTTGAACTCTATTTTTCTTTTAGCTGGAGATCTTGGCCCTTCTACGGCTTACAATCGAAGTTCTTCTGACCAGATTTCTCCGACCCCTCTTCAATAGCAAACTAGGCTATTTATAGTGATTTCAGGGGGTAAAAGTGTCCCCTAAAAATACTCCATAGTAGGGGTTAACTCCCTCATTACGTGGGCAGTAATTGACCCAGTAATGAGGGCAGTTATAACCGAGATGCGGGCTTTGAGCCTCGCGTTTTATCGCTGAAGTAATGCTTGAGAAACGCGAACTCCCAGTTCTGTGTTAAGCTTCAAGTGAGACGTGGGCTTCGGACTCTGCGTCTGGGTAGGATGTTTGAGATGCAAGTTCCAATCTCTGCATCTTGGCCACTGCAGTAGGGCAGAGACGTGGGTTTTGACCCTTGCGTCTTGGTACTACAGTGGTGCTGAGATGCGGCTTTCGAGCTCTGCGTCTTGGTTATTAAGATGCGGGTTTCAACTTTCACGTCTTGATGTTGCGCTAGTGACTGTGTCGCTTTGCGTCTAGAGTTTTGACTCTGTTTTCTGATGACTTGTCTTTAAATGATTTTAGACAGTCTACAATAAGCCCCAAAGGGTAGGAAATCCTTTGATAACACGGATTGCTATTTCTCAAGGGATAAATTTATTACTAGAATTCTATTCTTAGTACAAGATCATTGCAAATTATTTCTGATTCGAATAATTCAAAAAGGGTTTCTTGATATCGCCATTTTCAAAAATAGATGGAAAAAAATTGCGTCCAATAGGATTTGAACCTATACCAAAGGATTAGAAGACCTCTGTCCTATACATTAGACAATGGACGCTTTTATTCCTATTTTATTCTTTCACATTCTCTCTCTCTCTCTTTTTGTATAAAAAAAAAGAGCGAAATTTTTTTAGGGCATTGCGTATTGGTACTTATCGGGTACAGAATAGACCTGCTTCTCTTTGTTCTTACAAACAGAATTTTTTCGTTATTTGTAACGGAATAGAATAAATAGTAACCTTTTCTCATACAGAATCCGCTGAAAAGTACATAACATACTGTATTCCAATGCGATAAAGTTACATAGTATCTATTTTTCTTTGATAAAGGGGTATTTTCATGAGTTTGCCTTGATATTGTGTTCATACTGTCATATTGAATGATCCTGGTCGATTGCTTTCTGTCCATATAATGCATACGGCTATAGTTTCGGGTTAGGTCCGTTCGATGGCTCTATACGCATTAGCGGTTTTTGATCCCTCTGAGCCCGTTCTTAATCTAATGTAGAGACAAGGCATGTTTGTTATACCCTTCATGACTCATTCAGGAATAACCAATTCGTGGATTAGCAATCTGCCGCTTTAGTCCACTCAGCCATCTCTCCCAATTCAAAATTGAAATTTTTTTTATGTGACGCGACACGTGAAGTAAAAAAGATTGAAAAAAATAGTTTTCTTTCTTTATTACTTCATTATAAGAATTATAAGATTAGATTATAAAGATAAAATAACGATAATAATAATATAAATATAATATATAATATTATTATATATTATATTTTATATTTAAATTTAATATATTAAAATATTAAATATATTCAAATTAAAAATGGATAAGGTTTATCTACTCCACTTGGCTCAGCGGGACATAGCTCAGTTGGTAGAGCTCCGCTCTTACAATTGGGTCGTTGCAATTACTGGTTGGATGTCTAATTGTTCAGGCGGTAATGATAGTATCTTGTACCTAAACGGTGGCTCACTTTTTCTAAGTAATGAGGAAGAGGACCAAAACATGCCATTGAAAGACTTTACTGAGACAAAAAGATGGGCTGTCAAGAACGTAGAGGAGGTAGGATGGGCAGTTGTTAGATCTAGTATGAATCGTACATAGACGATTGTTGGAGTCGGCGACTCTCCTAGGGTTCCATCATCCAGGATCCCTGATCAATTGTGACACATGGCAGTTGAAACATTTGGAAGAGTTTTGTTTAACATATCAACTAGATTGTCTGCAGTGTCAATCTTCTTCACAAGAATGTGACCTTTATTAACAAAAATCTCTCGAATAAAGAAGTGTTTGATGTTGATATGCTTCATCCTCTCATGACACATATGGTTTCTGGTCAAGTGAATAGCAGTTTCTCTATCACAATGAATGAAGATCACCTCTTGATCCAAACTATGTTTACCAAGTAAACCATACAGAGATTTCTTAATGCATACATAGTTCTCCTTTCTCTAAATCTTAAATCCCCTAAGTCCATGCACATATATATGTTCTCCAACTAGTCGTGCAAGAACATAATTTTTACAATGAATTGCTCCAACTCCAAATCATGCACAATAACAAAACTAAGCAAGAAACAAATAAAACCATGTCTTACTATAAGGGAGAATAGATCATTAAAATAAACTCTGCTACTTAGTTGTAGACTATTGCAACTAATATACCTTGTATTTGGAAATTTTTATGCCTAGGGTGACTTTCTTCTTCTTGAAGACTCACTTGGCCAATTCTTTTCTTTTCTTTCTGGGCTTTACAAGCTTCCATGTTAGACTCCTATTGAGGGATTCAATTTCTTTATTCATTGCAACTGTCCATTTTGCTTAAATAACGGAGGAAATAGCTTCTGAATAACTCGGAGGCTCATTATATCTATATCTCTAAGATGGTTGAGTACCTCTCCCTTGTCTGCCTCTAGCGATGGTGTACTATTTTTTGCACTTCCTGCCACTATTAAGGACTTTCTGCTACTTGAATAAGATTTGGTTGTCAAACAATTGGAGTATGTTGCTCAAGAGTTGAACCACAAATCTTCTAACTCCTCTAGTTGTGCTCTGCTTATTTTATTTTTATTTGCACCACCTAAAACAGAGTAATTCTCTTGGGTGAAGTATAGTAACCAATGAACGTTGAAAGTTTGAGAGGAGAGGAAAGGAAGAGAGGGAAATGAGAAAATAGAGTGTTAGGGAATAAAACTCTAGGTTGCATCTCATGTTTATTTATATTAGCTTACAATGATAAGTGCACTCACAATTACTTCACTGTACCCACATTAAGACTGATAACTCTAACATCCCCCTCAAGCTGGAGCATAAAAATTAAACATACTCAGCTTGCTACATAAAACTGCAAAATAAGCTACAAGCAAGTGATTTAGTGAGGATATCACCTAACTGATCTTCAGACCGAACATAAAGAATGACCATATGCTTCTTTATCACCAAATCACGAATAAAATGACAATCCATCTTGATATGCTTTGTGCGCTCATGAAATGCCGGGTTACTAATGATGAAAATGGCTGATTATCATAATACATCTTCATAGAAATAGGAACCATAACCCGCATTTCAAGAAGAAGAGACCTCACCCACATCATCTCAGAGGTCGTGTGAGCCATAGCACGTACTCAGACTCTGCACTAAAACGAGCCAGAACTGTCTCCTTTTTACTACATCATGTCACAAGATTACCATCAACAAAAATACAATAGCCAGAAGTAGACCTCCTATCCAAGAAGTAGACCTTCTATCACTGCGACTACCTGCCAAATCAACATCACTGAAGCCCTCCACCATAAGCTTCTGTGAGATTTTGTACAACAAACTTTTTCCAGGTGCACCCTAAGTACCACAAAATACGAGATAGTCTTCCAATGTGAATGTCAAACAACATGCATAAGCTGACTTGACTACTCTAACCGCATAAGTCATGTCCAATCATGTGACAGTAAAGTAAATAAGCTTTCCCAATCAGCCATCTATATTATCCAATATCTGCAAATAACTCCCCTAATTTAGCATCAAGTTTGACATGATAATCAATAGGAGTATCAACCGTCCGAGAATCCAACATCCATGTCTCTGAAAGCAAGTCCAAAACATACTTGCGTTGCGACAGATACATACCCATCTTAGATCGAGCAACCTCGATTCCAAGAAAATATCAAAGAGTGCCTAAATCCTTAGTATGAAATTGACGACTAAGTTAGGCCTTCAAATCTTCAATACCAAGAGAGTCACTCTTAGATATAATGATATCATCAACATAAATAATCAACACAATAACACGTCATGTAGATGATCGGCTAGACACTGAATGATCTGACATGGTGCATCAAAGCCATACTTAATAAGAACTGAACTTATCAAACCAAGCATGAGGTGATTGTTTCAGTCTATATAGTGCCTTCTTCAACCGACATACTAGATTCTCACTTTTTGACACAATATATCCTGGTGGCTGATCCATATAAACCTCCTCCTGCAAGTCACCATGCAAAAAGACATTCTTGATGTCCAGTTGACACATAGGCCATTGGCGATTAACTGCCACAGAGATAAGAATGCGAACAGAATTCAGTCGAGGTACAAAAGAAAAAAATCTCTATATAATCCACATCATATGTTTGGGTATACCCTTTTGCCACTAATCGTGCCTTGAGACCCTCAGCTGAACTATCTGGATGATACTTAACAGCTATGTTGCACGGACACGATAATGTTGAAATAGATACAACACGTGAACACGAGACAAATTCTTAAAGATACACACGACATGTGTCGTGTCAGACACGTTTTGGACACGACAAGACTCCATAATAGAAGTGTATGTCTTACACAGCTTAACAGTGTACACCCACCAACAACCCACTGTGCGCTTCCCATCAGGAAGCGAGGTAAGCTTCTAAATCTGATTTTGATGTAAAGCAGACATTTCCTCATCCATTGTAGTTTTTCAACCAGAAGATGACAACTTGCTTATAAGTGTTAGGAATAAAAATAAAAGATAATGAGACAGCAAAAGCATATAAAGCAGAAGAAGCACGATGTAATAAAATATAGTTTGAATGGGGTATTTGATGGTACACAGAAGACTACCTTTCCTGAGAGTAATAAGATCATATGAAACTATAGTGTTGGAAGCCGGAGCCTCAGGAACAAAAGATGATGTGTTGGGGCTGAATCACGCAATACAACCTGTCTGTTCTTGGATCTCTGATAAACCTGTAAAGGAGTGGAGATAGAAATGATTTCAGGAGTGACCGAAAGTGGTATGAAAAATATCAGATCTGGTGTGAATGAAAGAGGATGGTTTCCTGACAGAAAGAATAGAGTGGACTCATAGAAGGTAATATCTGCACTGACATAATACTTGCGCGACTGAGAACTGTAACAACAATAGCCTTTTTGAGTTCGAGGATAATCAAGAAAGACACACTTAAGAGATCGATGAACCAACTTGTCTCGATTAGGTTTCAGGTTGTGAACAAAGGCAACACACCAAAGCACACAAAGAGGTAAAGAAAAAGGAGAGAAACCTAGATGCAACATGGAGAAAGGGACTTGGTTATTCAACGCAGATGATGGCATGCGAGTAATCAAATAGCATACAGTAAGAATGACATCTACCCAATACTGTTTAGGGACATGCATATTAAACATGAGTTGGAGTCATATCTAAAAGGTTTTGGTATTTGGGTTCAGCTACACCGTTGAAGTATAGACACAACTGGTTTGATGAATAATGTCATGACCAGTACAAAAAAAGCCACAGATGATTGAGTATACTCCAAAGCATTATCAAAACGTAAAACTATAATGTGTTCATCAAATAGAACATTAATTTCATTATAAAAAGTGGATAACACATGTAAAAACTCAGATCATTCTTTCATTAAATATAACGAAGTCATTCTAGAATAATTATCAACGAAGATAACAAAATACCGAAATCCTTTCGAACTTTTGACTCTGGACGGAACCCAAATGTCAGTATGAACAAGTTCAAATAACTACAACTGACATTAAACAAGAGGCGAGAAAAAAACTACAGTGATGCTTGCCCAACTGACAAGCCTCGCATTCTAAAATAGAAAAATGACTCAAAATGGGAATAACTTGACGCAACTTATCCAAAGACAGATGATCTAAAAGTTAAGGCCACTGCAACTGAGAAGTAAAAACTGAAGTGAAAGCCTCTTCAGATATATTCAAGTAGTACAACTCAACTTTTTTATGCCTTGAACCAATCACCTTCTTCATCTTGAGGTCCTGAAAAACACAAGAATTAGGATCACAGAACATTGAAGTGATTTGGTTAATTGGCTCACAAATAACAAATTGAAAGAAAAAAACTAGGCACATATAACAAATCAAATAAAGACAGGGATTGGGTGGGGTGAATGACATCTTTCCCAAGCACAGGACGAGTACCCATCAGCCAACACAATATTATGTTTCATAAGACGACTATGAAAGAAAGAATTTATACCAGACATGTAAGAGCTGGCTCCTGAGTCGATGACCAAGCGGAGGAGGATGACTGAGTTGCCACAAAAGCCGGATTACCTATATGTGTCATGGTTGCGGTAAGTTGAGAGGAGGTACAAGTAAGAGCATTCAACTTCTGGAGAATTTGTTCAAGTGAAGAGGAGGTATCGGAAGCTGAAGCCGAATTAGAACTGAAAGCATCATGTCTAGGTGTGGTGAACTGCATTTTTCATCATACGTTGATGTGCATACTCGCGTTTATCCCCTTGTCCCAGCAATAGTCTTTAGTGTGACCATTCATGCCACAATAACTACATCTCCATGGTGGACCACGACTACCATCTCTACCAACACAACCACCTCCTTGACCACTACCACAGTTACCATCTCTACAACCACGTCTTCCATCACCACGAGGCTATTACCATGGCCACCAGCACCAGTAACCAAGGCAGAGGAGTTGTTACTCGGCACCACAGAACTATATCATAGAAATGAACAATTTAGGCGCCCAAATGTATTCTTCACTGTAGGCAACTCCCCTCCAGTAAGGATCTGAATCTTATAAGATTCGAGCGTAGGATTCAAACCAGCTAGGATGAGAGCAACATGGAACTCCTGTTTCTGTCACTCAGCTTCATTCAAATCAATAGTCACCGGATGATAATGCAGCAGTGCCTCTCACAAGGCCTTCTTTGTAGCAAATACTCATTCATAGGTTTTTCATTCTTTTTTATGGTAAACAAAGCTCATACAACTCATGATACGAGCCACGTTCCGCTTCTGTGAATAAGATTCTTCAAGAGATGTCCAAATATGTTTGGTTGTCTCACACTATTGAACATTAGAGGCAATGTACGGCTCCATACTATGTCACAACTATGACATAACATATGCATTTGCATTCGTCCAATCCTCATAGTCAACCGCTGTTTCAGGCGGAGGGTCCTCCAACAAAAACTTCATCCTCATAGTCAATCGCCATTTCAAGCGGAGGGTCCTCCAACAGAAACTTCCAACTTCTTTACCCTCAATACTACTTTGATAGACTTAGACTAGGCAAGATAATTAGCACTATTGAGTTTTACAAAAGTAATCGATTTCCCCACTTCATCATTACTATGAATGACAGTAAAAGGGTTATTACCACCACTACTAACCTCGCTAGAAGATCGGTCCCCATCATGCTTGCAGATGCAAAAAGAACACGAGAACTCAAAACTCCTAGATCTCACAATGAACAAGAACACGAGATGTGCAAAAACCTAAGATCTCGTCCACAAACACATCACGAACAACGAGATATGAGGAACCCTAGATATCATCCGCGAATACACCACGAACAAATAGAACAGCAAAAATCCTATATCTCGCACTATGAACACACCACGATCACACGAACACAGAGATGTGCAGAAACTCTAGATTTCGCACCACGAACACACCACGATTACACAACCATCAAGAAACACCCCATGATAAGTACACTCACGCGGGATGGACTGGATATGCATGCTCTGATACCAAGTGAAGGTTGAAAGTTAGAGAGAAGAAAGAAGAGAGGAAGAGAGAGAATTGAGAAAATAGAGTGCAAGGAAATAAAACCATACCTCATGTTTATTTATATTAGCTTATAATGATAAGTATACTCACAGTTACTGGATTGTACCCACATCAAGACTAATAACTCTAACATAGACTTATTAAAAGTAGCATCTTTGCTAATAATGACTTAGGAGACCAATAATCAGACGACAACTTGTATCCTTTCACACTAAATGTATAACCAAGAAAATGCATTTCTTTGCTCTAAGCTTAAGTTCGGCTTCATGAACATGGGCACACAAAGGGCAACTAAATGTTTTAAGAAATTGACTAGACACTGGGTCACCAGACAATACCTTCTCCAAAGTTTTATAGTTAATAGAACTAGACGGCGATCAAATCACCAAGTAGCATGTCATGTTTGCTACTGCTATCGAGAACTTCTTGTCTAAGCTTGCATTGGAAAACATGAATCTAGCCATCTCTGAGAGGTCAACTTCATGTGGTCTACAACCCAATTCAGACTGATTGCACGACGCCTGACAATCCCTTTCTTCTTGCAATATTCATTACTATCCATGAAATCAAGGCTATTATCAGTTTCTAAGTCTCTTAATGTGCTTCCTAATCTGGTTCTTTAGCAAAGTCTTGTACTGCTTACAACTCATGAACACTTCATTCTTATGCTTCAAGTAGATTTAAACCTTCCTGGAGTAATCGCCGCTGAAGGTAAGCAGGTATAGTAAACTACCACCCTTAGGAATAGCCTATGAGGTCCCCAAAGATCTAAATGCACACAATGCAAGAGTGTATTTAGTCCTGTGAACTACCGCATTGAAGTTCTCTCTTCTGCTTCTCAAAAATGCAATGTTAACAAAATTGAATTCCATATTCCTGTACTCTGGTCACATAGGAGACCCGACTCAACTCTACTAATCCTCCTTCACTCATATGTCATAACCTAGTAGTATCCTCAATTGACATGGATGATAAAGAACAACAGTCAAACATGTGACAGTAGAACCTGCAACACATACAAACTTCTAATCTCCTTTCTTTTCATAAGAACTAAATCACCTTTTGCTGAATTTCATAACTCAACATTCAGATATACCCTTGTGACCATTAGAACCAAGGGTGCCTAAGGAGATTAGGTTCTTCAAGTTGAGAACACACCTAACTACAGAATGACACCATTGTACATCTTAATTTGAATTGTTCCCTTTTAATTTTGCATGAGGCATTGTTACCCATTAAAACGAGTCCACCTTCAACAGATCAATATGGAGAACCATTCATTATTGGGACACATGTGGTAAGAACAGCCCAAATCTAAAATCCATTCATCATTGTGTCTAGCTTCTGTCACCAGTAACCAAAAGACGACTGGTATCTCTCTAATCCTCCACAATAGTAGCTTGTGCAGAATTTTCCTTCTCCTCATTATTATCTTCCTATAACTTGTAGCATTCAACCTTGATGTGCCCATTTGTTTTACATTAGTTGCAGGTCAAAGTCTTGTGTTTCAACTTTAATCTACACTTGTTCCTACCTTTTCCGGAACGCCTTTCATTTGACGTCCCTCTTGCAAACAAGCTAGTTGCTTGACTCTTAGTTCACTAGTAGTAAATTCTTTGCCAATCTTTTCACTTCCAATAGGTTGTACTTAACATCCTTGACTGACAGATTCTCAACTATAAATCATGGTGTCTCTAAAGTTCTTGTATCAGAGCTATAAGAAACATAATAACAAAACAGGTTTGATCCTCATCATCTATCTTAAAATCAATTTTAACCAAATCCGTAATGATAGAATTAAAATTCACCAATATGAGAGATTTAATGGATGAGTACCTTCTGCCATCTGAACGGTCCTCGTTAGACATGTTAGCAAGTTTTTCCCCCCTTTCTAGCATGGTCTTATTTAATCGGCTTTGAGTTAACAAGCATTCAAACCTGTATATGCTGACACTGATGATACAATTAACCTTCTCAATATTAATCATAGTCGACATCTTCTTGACACCCAATCGAAGAACCAATGCTGCATGCTAGTTTGTTATGCTAAACCCCAGAAACACATACCAGTCAAGACACCAAGCACAAGAAAATTGAGAAGAGAGAGAAGAAGACATGGATTTATGTGGTTCGGCCTTTGTCCTACGCCCATGGGCAGGAAGAAAAGATTCACTTTTCATGAGTACAATGATGGTGGAATATCTCGCAAACCCTAATCCCAAATACACTGAATCTTACTCATGAAAGGTGGTTCCATTGCCTCACATAGAAAAACCCTACATTGAAATACATATATGGAAAAATTACAAAGTTTCCCCATTAAAACATCTCAGCACCATACCTGGTCATCAGTGGATTGGGGTCACAGAATTTGAGACACATAATGTATTATATATAGCATGTTTACTTTTATCCCATACTTCAAGCTTGATACATGAATCCCAAAAGAAACTGTTGATACACGCATGTACGCGCACGCCTGTACGCGCACACGAATGTGCGCTTGCGCACACACACAACAAAGAAGGTACACACACAACAAAGAAGGTATAACTATAAAGAGGCTTATTTTCATCACCACACAAATGACACTCCTAATAAGAGATCAACATCTGCAAAGAGAAGTACAAGTGAGCATGAAAAGCCCCGAGTCATAGTTTTATGGTGGACAAGCTCAAGGGGATAACTTCAGATTAACTGTCAGTACTAAAGTTATGCTTGCTTCTATTTCTCCCTGGAGACTTGTCAGTTGTCAAGGAGTTGCATTCCACAATGGATCCTGCTTTGAAGGGGGAAATGCTTAAGATGATGATGATGCTGATGATGTTAATAGTTGTGGTGGTGAACATAAGATATATGCCTTTTTCCAACAATATGGGGTCAGTTCTGAAGCACTAGATTCCATGGAAATTTAGACACAATTCTACAGTTAGATGCCAACCTGAAAACAAGCCTCAATAATGGCGTCAAATTCCCAGTCCAGGAAATTATAGACAAGGAGGGGATCACAATAAATCTTAGATAACGTGATAGCTGGTAGGAAAATCCACTTTATTACTCATGCCGTCTAGTCATGCAACCAAGAAAAATGCCCTAAAATTATCCTTGGCCCAGAAGAATGTTAAAGCTGATACATATTCCATAGGGGATTCTGTCCCACTACAAATGCAAAAATAAAGCTAAAGAGCCAAACAGAACGTAATCATGATAACGAGAATACGTAAAAGGTCCATGAGTTAAAGATCCAAGAGTACCTTTCACAATATCATAAACCTTTATGAGATATCTCGTGATGGATTCATGATAAACATTAAAAAAAAAAATACCATGCTCATTAAAGTATTCAGAGTCATGGCTCATAATATATTATTGGACTAGGATCAAGAAATTTTCATATATTATTGGACAGGGATGAAGAAAATTTCATTTCTTTTTTTCCTTTATTACTATTGTTATTTTTATGAGTGAATAAATAATACAACCTTAAGGGTTGACTTTCTTTTGGAACCACTTGATGTAAAAATTTACTAATACTATGGTGTCAAGTTTATTAATAAGAAGTGTTCTTCCCAAGAACTCTCATTCTTGTTCTTATGCTTGATCAAAAAGAATCACACATGCACGTGGACACATACACAGAGTCTTGCTTCATAGCAAGTGGAAACAATTCATACATACGCCATATGAGGTATCTAATTACATGTGTGTGAGTGAATAACAGTTTTTGTGCATACAAAATTCACATACAAGATGGCATAACAACTGAAATCATAAAAGTTCAATTGTTGTGTTATTGGAACATTACTGCCACAAATTCTACCTCAGATTCTTGAGAACAATCAGAATTTATTATACAGAAAATGTAATGATGTTCTTAAATAATTTTTAACCTATGCACATTATAGATAGTATGTGTGCATAACATGAAGAAAAGTAGGTAGAAAACCAATTTCTGCTTACCTTAACAGATGGCCTATGTACAAGAATGTCCATGGTTCCCCATTCCGCTTCTTGGGAAGCTACTGTCTCTTCATTAATAGAACCAACACAGGGTTTGTGCATCTCAAATATTGGCATAGGAGCTACCATTTTATATGCTTTACTTGGTATATGCCAGAAGATCACTTCAGGGATCCTGTGGAGCCAAGAAGACCATAAAATGTGAACACATCTTTCCCATGAAAAGAAAGAAGAAAATATAAAATTTGTGGGCTCCTACCTTGCATCTGGATTGATCATTTCTGATTGCTCCTGGAACCATTTAGCCTGAGCATTAGATATGACTTCTGGATAGGAGCCACCACCAGAATCAAGGAAGTATAAAAATACAACTGGTATATCGGGGTCTTCAGATGAAGAGACTTGCAATACATAGTTTGAAACACTAGGCCACAGCTCCTTAGGACCACTAAGTGAATAGGATAAAGTATTTTTCTCAATCTCCATCTTCATCAATTCAATGCGTTTTGTGCCTCTGAAACTGCATTCTTTTTCTCCTGCCAAGAAAGTTATGATTTCTCCTTCAATATACTTGAGTATTGTTGATTTTTTATGTGACAAGTGCAAGATTTATAAATTCTTTTGTACGATGATTTACCAATTCAAACATATGGAAACAGGTAGGTTCACAAGAAGAGGAAAGGAAGAGGAAAACCAATAAATTTGCATTGAAGCAAGTGTTGAAGGGGTTTTCCCATTTTAGTCCCTCAAATCTTGGTGTTTTTCTAAGTAATTTCACCAATTGTTTAAGTTGCTCCAATTTAATCCGTCTAACTGAATTGAACATCTCATAGTAAGGACATTCCATTCACTCTAACTGACAAGGATGTTTGGACCATTTTCCCCTCCAATCACATGGATCAATTATCTTTGGGTAATTTTTTGAATAAATCTACTTTTAAAATTTAATTTCAAAACCAACCTCCCCCAAATTTATTTCCAAAAATCGACCTCTGACATACCACGTAGGCACTGCCCCGGCCTCTGGTGGCGGGCGGTTGCTATTGTTTGGTCCGGGGTTGGCAACCTCAGACCAAGTGTTTTGTTTTAAGCTTTTTCTTCTTGGTTCGGGGTTGGCACTGCATGGACACGGATGGTCTACTTAAATTTTGAGCATTGATTACATTTTTGTATATAAAGTTGTGCACTGCATTTGTATAGTGCTCCATAATGATTTGTGTAGTTCGTCCCATACTTGGCTATCTATCTAGTCGTGTTGTTTTTTAACACAAAATTCAAGGCATATCAACAGATGGTCTTATTAACATCAGGTGTCAAATCTGTTTCTGCATAGAAAATCAGAACCATCCATGCATTGGTTATCATCTTTCCCAAAGCATAGGAATGGTGAATTACATCAGGAGTTTTAACATCAAAATAATTTACAGTAGTGGAGTCATTGCATTTTGATTTATGGATGGACTTCTTCATATTAAAGAATTAGTATCCTTAGTTTTATTGCCAAATGTCCATGTCAACGCAGAGATTTGGAAGCGAGAAAGAGAGCTATCTTTTGAGATATCTCCACTCAACTATATTTATAAATACAAGACACCATAAACCAACTCCTATTCCTTTTTTACTCCTAATACAACTCATATGCCAATACAACTCTACTCGTTATACAATTCATGTTCCTTAACACTCTCCCTTGGTAAGAAGATCTGCTAACTGGTGTCCTGATGATATATCCTTGGCCATAACAATATTATCCTCAAGCTTTTTACAAACTATATGACAATCAACATTGGATGTGTTTGTTTTCTCTTGGAACAGGTCATTTTCAGCAATGTATATTGCTGCCTTGTTATCACCATATAGCCTCATGGAGCACTGGGGGAAACCAATTTCTGTCAATAAATTTTGATATTTATCATATTTGCCATTGCCCTGTACTCTGAGTCTGCTCTGCATCGAGAGACCACACTCTTTTTCTTACTTTTTCATAACACAAGATTTCTTCTAAGAAAGACACAATATCCTATCATCGACCTTCTATCAAAAGGGCACCCTGCCCAATCCGCATCTGATAAACCGTCTACTCGAGTGTGTCCATGATCTGAATAAAGAAGTCCTCTCCCGGAGCTTTCTTTAGATACTTCAGAATCCTCATTACGACATACAAATGAGTAGTCCTCGGTACTGACAGAGCTAACTCACCACACTAACTGTGAATGTGATGTTCGGTCTGATCACCATCAGGTATGTCAGTTTTTCTACCAATCTCCTGTACTGTCCAATATCCTCAAGAAGCTCCCCCGATCAGGTAGCAGCTTTGTGTTCACATCTATTGGAGAATCAATACTTCTACATCCTAACATTCCAGCCTCTGAAAGCAAGTCATGTACATATTTCCTCTGTGACATAAGAATCCTCTTCTTGGACTAGACCACCTCAATGCCTAAAAAGTACTTCAATGATTTAAAATTTTTGGTCTGAAATTATTTCTGCAAGTACTTCTTTAGGCTATCAATTTCCTTCATGTTATCTCTTGCGATCACAATATTATCGATATATACAAATACATAGCAGGATCCACTTCTCATGTTGTATCCGCTAAAATATAGGGTGGTCTTTCTCTGACCGACATAGTCCAAATTCCTGAATTACTGATGCAAAATGCCCAAATCAAGCTCTTGGAGACTGTTTCAGACCGTAAAGTGATTTCTTCAACCTGCAAACCTTCGTGCTTTTTCCCTGAGTAATAAAGCCTAGTGGTTACTCCATATAAACTTCCTTATCAAGAATATCATTGAGCATTCTCAATGTCCAACTGATGAAGCAGCTAGTGGTATATCGCTCTTAATGACACCAAGATCCGAACGGATGTCATCTTCACAACATGTGAGAAGGTATCCACATAATCTAGTCTATACATCTGTGAGTATCTTTGGGCTATCAATCTCGCCTTCAAGCGAGCTAGAGATCCATCTGACTTTAACTTGACAGTATAAACTTATTTGCACCCAACAACTTTCTTCCTTGGTGAAAATTGACCAACTCTCAAGTTTTATTCTGCTCTAAGGCCGTTATCTCCTCCGGCATCACCTGAGCCCAACAGAACACATAGTGCTTCTGATACATTCTTAAGAATCGAGTGTGAGTCCAAAGATGAGATGAAATGAAATGAACGAAAAGAAGTTGATAAGTGAGAATAAGAAATAAGATTGGAGAGAGGAAGTTGAGTACAAGTACGTTTTTCTTTTTGAAGTGCAATAGGAAGATCATCAGAAGTAAAAGTATCAGGATTTGAGCAGTGACATCCTCACTTGACTGTTGTGCAGGACTTAGTACTGAGGCTGAGAATGGCATAGGAGGAGTGATTCATCGTCTGTAGATTTGAAGCGGATCTTGAAATCGAAGTGAATTTTTACCAGTTACATTTTCAGATATTGGCTTATCACTGTTGATTAATGTCTTCTGATAGAATAGATAATCATAACCATCCTCTGACACTAAGAGAGAAAAAGATGTGAAAATTCCCAATTTAGACTCAAAGAAAGTTACATTGGACGATAAGACATATATGCCTATAGATGGACAGAAAGATTTATAATCTTTCTGAGCTCTAGAGTAACTAAGAAAAATTTCTAGAAGAGACCTGGATCAAGTTTTGTCTTATGAAGGCTATGATTATAAATAAATAAAGAGACCCAAAAATTTTGAAGGTAGAGGGAACAAATCCTTGTCTGTGTACATGATGGAATATGGGATATTATTTTGCAGTACAAAGGATGACATTCCATTTATCAAGTATCATGCAGTCAAAATGGCCTCACTCTAAAATTCTTTTGGTAACTGTCTGTGAAGACTCCTAATAATGTTAAGGTGTCTATTTTTAAGTTCAGCTACCCTATTCTATTGTGGAGTGTAAACACATGAGAATTGATGCAAGATTTTATTTTGTTTCAAAAATTGACTGAAGTGGTTATCCAAATATTTTATAACACTATCAGATCTCAAAATTTTAATATTGGAATTGAACTGATTCTTATTTCTGAATAAAAATTTTTGAACATAGAAAATACTTAAGAACGAGATTTTAACAGATATATCCATATAACTCGAGAACAATCATCAACAAAGCTAAAAAAATACTTAAAACCCAATTTTGAAGGTAATTGACATGGACCCCATATATCAAAATAAACTAAATCAAATACCTTATCAGCCCTTTTATTGACTCGACTAGGGTAAGATACACGATAGTGCATTTCTAACTTACAAGACTCACATTCTAAGTATGAAACCTGACCTAAAGAGGGAATAAGAAGTTTTAGTATAGGTAGAGAAGGGTGACCTAATTGACAGTGATATTCAAACGTTGAAGAAGAGTACTGATGCAAGCAACTTGATTGGATGTCAACTTTAGCTCATACAGTCCGTTCCGCTCACGTCACGTGCCAATCATCTTCCTCATTCTAAGTTTCTGAAATATACAATGTGTCAGAAAAAATATCACTGTATAATTCAGACTTTGATAATCTCACTTACTGATAATAAGTTAAAAGGGAAATGAGGTAAGTGAAAGACAAATGATAAAGAAAGAGTAGCGGTGATAGTGACAGTGCCAATACCCTGAATAAGTATGCGAGAGCCATCTACTAAGATTATAAATTTAGAGTGTAGAGCAGGAGTAAAGAGGACATAATATCTTGGTTCCCAGTCATGTAAATAGCCTATAATTCAAGTCTGAGAAAAGATGATGTGAGACAAGATATAGAATTACATGTTTGAGTGAGAGTGGTAGAGAAAGAGGAAGACTAAGCTTATGTATCCTATTGCTGCTGGAATATATGGAACTGCTCAAACTGATGTTGCAGTTGCTCATCATCTGAAATAGTGATAAAGATGTGTGCACCTCTCGCTGATTTTTCTTTCAGAAGGGGTATTGATACTTTGTATAGCCTGACTCTTTATAGTAGTAGCAATAAACCACAGAGCCATCTCCTCGTCCTCCTCGAGGACCTCCTCATCAACCCCGGGTACTATCCAACCACAAGGCGTTCACCAGTGTAGCCCCCTCTTACCTCCATGTCAACACAGTCTCCTCCACGTCCACCAGCTGTCTGTCTCCCCTGCGCTCTAGGGCAGATCTATCTGAAGCTGTTGTAATAGTGTCGTCACCTCAGGAACGACATTCTTTAAGAAATGATGTCTCTGGTAGGAAGTTCACAGTAGAGCTTCACATAATCTGAGACCTAGCCAATGAATAAATAGGGTCGATGGTACCTAAGTAGGTTAGTATTATCAATCGATTCTACTAGTTTTGTATCTGCTTCACATCAGACGTGATTAAAATATATGTTGAAGCTTCTCTGCTAGGCGATTGAACTCGCCATAATAATCATCCATGGGCCGACCATTCTATTTCTTCCGGAGCATAACGTCATAGGCCCTGTTGATATTGATGTTGCCTCCGAAGAGATCTCGTAGAAAACACCACTTCCTTCATAGTTATACAATAAAGTACTAAATCTCAAATCTTGGGCTCCATCATGGTCAATATCTGATGTAGTAGGATGTCGTCTAGTGTCCAAGCATCTGTCACTGAAGTAGGAGGGTCTACCAACAAATGACTAGTTTTTTCTCGATCAGCTACATAAATCTCAATTACTCGCTTCCACTATGGGTGTGTTTGGTTGCAAGGAAGTGGGCGGAAGTAAGGAAATGGGGAAGTATAATTGCTCACTTCCCCATCTATCCAAACACTGGAAAAGGAAAATAAGAAAACCTCTTTTCCTTTTTTTCTTTTCTCTTTTACACAACCAATTCCTCACTTCCAGAGTGCTACAGTTAATTTTGTGGTTATGTAAATCATATTTGTAATAAATTATAGCATAAAACAGTTAATTTTTTGACCATGTAAATCTCACTTGCATTCTAATTACAGTCTATTTTTTATTTTTCTTAATTAATTTTTATTTTAATATTATTTTGCAGTCAACTTTGTGGTCAACTTTTTCACTTTAACTTTCACATTACCATCCAAACACCGGAAAAGACATAACATTTTCCAAATCACACTTCCCAACAACATCCAAACACCGAAAAACTTACTAACCAATTCCCAAGTTCCAAAGGGAATTATTACTACTTCCTCAATTCCTCACTTTCTCACTTCCACCCTTAACCAAACAGGCCCTATAAGTAATTATTCCCATCGAGATTTCGGTCTGTAATTTTTCAAGAAACTATCTCAAAAATTTTCGTCTAAGCCATCGTCCCACTGGACTCACCAGTCATTGTCTCAGTAGAGTCAGCCATTATAAAACAGACGAAAAGGTCTCTCCTCAGAAAATGAATAGAAAATTCCTACTACACCCTCAAAGCAAACGAAAATTCCTTCTGTACCCACAAGACAAATTAACTTTTAACTTTTTAACCCTGCCTGAACAGTACAGTGCATTGTTCAGACGTGCCCTGCATGAACAGTGCAATGCACTGTTCAGACCTAGTCCGCTCATGCCGACTCAGTCAGCTCAAGCCGGCTCGTAGTCAGCTCGGGTCATCTCGGGTCGGCTCGAGTCGGCTCAGGTCAGCTTGTTGGCTCGGCTTGGCTCGCAGTCGGCTCGAACGGCTTGTCGGCGTGAGCTGACAAAAATCGAATTCGAGTTAAATTTAAGGTCACCCGATGATGACAATGAACTGACCTCTCCACGAGGTCTGCTGGCAGCGATGTGCTGGCGGTGAGTTGGCGATGAGGATGACTTGTCGACGGTGAAATGATGGTGACGGTGAAGCGTTGGCGACGAAGTTGACAATGAGGATGGACGGCAGTGGAAGTCTGATCTTCATGGAGTCGGGTCAGAACTGATCTCTAGCGGAGATCTCTGGATGCAGCGGCGGCGAGCAAAGCGATGGCAGCGGCGGGTCTCTGGACGAAACGACAAATTTTTACGCCAGTGTGGATTGGGTTTCGTCATCTTCGTCTAAGTGTTGACGGGCGGCGAAGAGGAAATCTCTCCGGCGAAGGGGTGAGGGGAGATGGAATTTGGGGGAGGAGGAGATTCAGTTGGGCTTTGGGGTTATGGGTTTTGGAGGAGGTTTAGTTGAGTTTGGGGAAGGAAGAGGAACATTTTTTTGAGAAAAAGAAGTAGAAATTAGGGTTTTGCGATTATGGTTCTGATACCATGTCAACGCAGAGATTTGGAGGGGGGGGAGAGAGAGCTATCTTTTGAGATCTCTCTCAACTATATTTATAGATACAAGACACTCTAAACCAACTCCTATTCCTTTTCTACACATAATGCAACTCATATACCAATACAACTCTACTCGTTATACAATTCATTTTTCCCTCACAGTCTGAAACTGTAAACTGGTGCCTCACTGTCAGTAATCCAGGTGCTGAAAGATCTTTCTTTTCAATTGTTTATAGCTTACATGAATGTATATTCAATCAATGTTAGTAATAATGACTAATATGTGTGAAAGAACTTCTATTTTTGATGCCTTCTGTCACATGCTTGAAACCTTTTCTTGCTTCCTCTTCTGGCCGGTTGTTAACTTTCAAATGCCATTTTCTAGTCAAACGATGTGCAGGTTATCTCAAACAATGCTTAAAATTTAATTCTTGGCCCGGGGTTGCCAATTTATTTCTTGATCCGGGTTGGCAACCCCGAACCAAGAAGAAAAAGATAAAAAAAACTTGCTCCGAGATTGGCAACGTCGGGCCAAGAAGAAAAAAGCTAAAAAAAAAAGAGGAATGTGGTCTGGGGTTGACAACCCCGGACCAAAATTGCAACCCCGCGAGCACTCGGAGCCCGCCACGCCGGCGGGGCGAAATAACCCAGCGCTGACGTGGCCTGTCAGAGGTTTGTTTTTGAAAATAAATTTGAGAAAGGTCTTTTTTTTGGAATTAAATTTTAAAAATGGATTTATTCAAAAAAAAAAAAAAAAGCCCTCATCTTTTTACCTTGCTTCTCAACGGGGGAGAGATGGTGGATTTGAGAGAAGAAAATAGGTCAGAGTTTCAAAAAAAATGGGTTTAGTTATTTTAATAGAGTTGGATATGGGAATAGGACTACTGATGGAATGGAAAAATAGTTCCTAACATTATTCTTAGCCAGAATATGGAAGTGCATTAAAAATCAAAGGAGAAGGACTAAGTTCGTGTAACTTAAAATGATTTGAGGGAATAGTGAAAATACCAACATTTGAAGGACTAATATAAAAGTAGGGCTTAGGTTGAAGGACAACAAAAACCAATGATCCTTTCCAGTATGTTTCAACAAACAAGTTTGCATCGATATAGTAAGGGGAAATGAAAAATTGACCAAATATAAGAACTAATTAGCAAATGCCCAATGTAACTCAAACCATCCACCGGAAAAAAAAGTTTTATAACATCAAAACTTAACAGGTTGGATCACAATTAAGAAATTAATGTTTGGATCATAATATTTATAAATAAATTGTTCTTACATACCTGAAACTGAGAAATTTGCTGGTGGACAACAGACCTGTGGAATTCCAGTGGCAGAAAACCATTCAGACGGCCACTCAAATCGGGCGTCATCATGGTTCCCAAATACTGTTGCCCACGGAATCCCTCTGTTTCGAGTTGGAGAAATAGCACGGTCCCAATACAAGCTTGCATTAGGAATTGGAAGGTTGTTTGCAGTAATAACATCTCCAAGATAGACTACAAAGTCTGTAACAACATAGGTTTTCCATAAGAACGAAAAGTGACACAAAAATAACGTGGAAAATTACGTCAAAAGCAAAACTAATTTTAAATTCTGAGTTCCAAATAGCATTGTTTAGGTCATTTTGAAAACACATGATTTGCCTAACAAGCTTAAGAATGATATAGTTTCATCAACAAGGATTCACACTGTATTTAACTGCAACATGATCTTTTGATTTATAAAGTTGATATTGCGCTGTTGCCCAACCACATCATGCTACCTTTGCAACAATTGCTATTTGGACATGTTATGCAACTCGTGTGCTTAGGATATTCCAACCTGGGGACTAAACCCAATAACCACCAGCTGACAAATACTATACATTTATTATAACATGAAACACTAAAACCTTAATCATGAGACAAACTGACAAGCGTCTAATCCGTTTAAATATCCTTCATGACCATTCATTAGTAACAAGGACTCATATTCTGGCAAGCGAGCTTCTTGTTTGCTCATTAAAATGACTAAAAGACTTGTGTATGTGTGTAATGGGGGAAATGATTAGATGATGAGAACTTTATTGTGAGACAGCACGTTGAACTATCAAGCACCACCATCATGATCTATACATGATAAAAACATGAGACCAAGAAAGTTTAACAGTTTAGTAGTTCCCTTTCTATGAATCAAGAGGTCCCAAAATGGGTAGCTTTTTTTTTCTTAATCACTATTTATTTTAAAACCACCTAACCCGAAGATCCTATGTGCCACCTATGTGGCATAAACAACTATCATGTTGGCGTTAAGGGTTCCTCAAACCTATGTGGCATGGGCACTTTTATTGTTATGGTATTTCTGTGTCAAACATTGGACAGCAACACTTCTTTGCATGCCATTGCCATTTTGTATTAGAATTTGATATGCATCAGCAAGGTTGTGTCATACTGTGTGCGTTTTGACATTTTTTATCTACATGCTCCTTAGTTCAAAATGTCAAAGGCTTCACGTCATGGTTGCAAATATCGAACGATTTGATATATAGCAGCATATAACATAACGGATTTTAAGGTACTCAATACGATATTAACCGTATAATATCAGCTAATATTGAGGCCGATATTACCGATATTAATGACCAATATGGATGATATTGATACTAAAAACCATTGGGCGATATTGATATTGAAACCGAGATTTTAAACCTTGTTTTACGTATATTTTGTGATATACATCATGATGAATGGTTCATTTGCTTGGAGGCTCCACCATTACCTCATCATCTCACCGCATTACCTCTCTATAAATGTATTTAAGAGAGAGAGAGAGAGAGAGAGAGAGAGAGAGAGAGAGAGAGAGAGAGTATTTATGCATATAGGTTTGCATGCATGCATGCTTCTACTTGTGTGTGTTTTTGCATAAAACATTGAATGTCCTACTTCTACTTGTGTTTGCGCGCGTGTATTTGCATAAAACATTAAGTTTTCTACTTACAATTTAGATATTGTACATCTCATTACGAAAGGTGTAATACTTTTGAAGGAGCAGCATTCCAGCCATCACTTTCTAGTGTATGTTGTTGGGAGTGTCTGGCATTCATTAAGTGTCAAATGGGTGGTGATTTAGCTAAGACATGAGGTTGGATTTAGTCCCACATTGGAAGAAAAGCAAGATAGATGATTAAAGTTTTGGAGCCAAGTTACAAGTAAGGTTTATCCTTTTAAGTCAATATGGGTTCCAAGCCTATTAGCTAAATCTCCACTCGTGGGGCCTTTGCAACTAACAAGGGGTATCAATTAGATGAGCCTTTGGATGCTTGTGTTGCTCTGACACTTTGTTGGCATGGGCTAAAACTCAAGGTAGCGCACATGATGATACATATAGAAGTGGTGCAATCAGTTCTTCTGTGAAGCGATTGAGACACTATCTCCATTACCCATTAAGCTGGTAGGAAATTAAGATGGTAATTTAGGCTCGACTAATCCGTGCCAAGGTTGAGATTTGTTGGAGTATCTTGCATCCATTCAGTGTCAAATGGGGATGATGGACTTAGATTATATTAAGAAGAAACCAAGATGGACATTTGGAAAAATAAGTTTAAATTTCTGATTGAATACGATTAAATTAATTTTAGGTTAATATGCATTTCAAGCCAATTAGCCAAATCCATCACCGTTTGTGAGCCTTTGCAACCCAACCGAGTGCTCTGTGTGCGCCAAAAATAAGGTTGGCGAAGTGATATGGCACAGTAAGCTACAGTGAGGTCAGACGTCAACAAACTGGAGGTATGACAACTACGAGATCTCACCGAACTTTGGCAGCAGTAGATGTAGGACGTAGCGAAAAAAACAAGCGGATTGAGGCATGAGCACTTCCCCTCAATTCAAGGGTATGGAGAATGTGGAGCTACTAATGGCAAGGTTTTAGGAGAGCTATATAAAGGTGTTTGCAGCGAAAATAAAGTTGTCGAAGTGATCTAATACCAAAGAGTTGCAGTGCAGCCAAACTCCGATGACCGAAGGTGCGACGACTTTGTGATCCTGCCGGACTTCGATAGAGATAGATGCAGTGAGCGGCAACAAATGTGCATATTGAGGTGTGAGCACTTTCCCTCCGTTCAGGATCATGGAAAAAGTGGAGCTGTTAATGGCCAGGGCCTAGGAGAGCTATAAAAAGGATAAAAATGAAAGAGAAAAGGTTCCAACCATCAATATCAGATGAAATAGCTATCTTGAGCTTAGATCGCATACAACTGAAGAGTGAATTACAAGCTGATCATCAGTAACTTTGTAGAGACTTCTCCTCTGCACAAAACTCCTCACAAGACTCTGGGTAAGTTGTTATGCCCCTCTTCTTCTATGTATTCAAGTAGTTTAACCGCTTCTCCCTCTTCCCTCTTGTCTATCCCATTCTTACGAAGTTGTAGATTAGTTTGTTTTATACTTTTGTTGATGTATGTGGTCCTTCAGATTTGGATTGTAGTTGTGTAACTAGTCAGGTTGTATTTGGATAGTTGTTTTGGAATTGTTTGATATTAATAAAATTCATAGCCAGTAAGCGTCGTAATGAGAAGTGCATGTGTTTCTTGTTTTCACTTGTTGTCGAACTGGTTTTGTTGCATTGTTCATACTTGCTGAACTAGATTTAAAGAGCAAATGCGTTGAATTTTGTGACCTGAATCCATTGATTCGTTATGTGTTTCTTGATTTTTGTGACCCGAACCCATTGATGATCCATCATAATTATGACACTGAGAAGTTCTTTTATAGAGAAATTTTGTGGCCTATGGTGGGTGTAGAGTCGCACCTATCCTCTTCTGTAACTTTCTATAGATGTATTCTGTGTAGGGTTTTGTCATGTGAGATTAGACAGTCACCTTTTGCTGTGAGATTGGGTGTAATTGGGATTAGTATTTGAGAGTTTCTTCATTATCGTTGTACTTGTCACAATTTGATTAGAGAATCTGTACTCTGCCCGTGGACGTAGGCAATCTTTGCGGTGCATGTGGACCTTTCCTCTTTTGTAGTTTTCCATATTATGTATTTGGTGCAGGGTGAGATGAGAGTCACCTTTTGGTGTGAGATTAGGTGTGTACTTGGGAGTACGATTTGAGAGTTCTCGACCATCATTGTACTCCTAAAAATTTGAATAATGAATTCTCCTCCACACGCAGATGTAGGCCAAGGGTCGAATCACATAAATCTTTGTGATTTCTTGTACTCGATTTTTTTTCTTAATATTCTATCCTTGTGTCTTGATCAGTTTGTCCATTTGGCTCCACATATTGTATACTAAAATTACCTCAAATTACTAATAAAATGAGAAGTGAGTAATGAAATAATTTTAGAGTCCTACGAAGGAACTAATGTGATAGCAGCCCTAAGAAAACATTCAAACAGACTCTAGCAGTAAGATCTCCTGCATTCTAATTTCTCCCATGAGTATGACCATATAGCACGATAGACCACAATACGAGTTCTTCAAGAAATGAGAAAACTTTTGATGCCAGATAAGTTCAATCAGAGCCCTTAGGAGGCTAGAATTTACATGTGATTCATTGAGTTTGATTATAGTTGCCTTAATTGATCCGAGTGCAGATATGCATGGTATTTTTGTGGGCTCATGCATCCAATGGATACAAAGTTCTACATGATTTTAAGCTAGCATCTTTCATTAATCCCATCTTTTCTGTTCATGGCTGAGATAGCCTTGCGCAGGCCAATATGCTCTTGGTTCGGCCAGCATGCAAGTTAGACACCCAAGAGGTTTCACAATTTCAGTGCAATGCATGTGGCTTACATAACATACCGATCGTTCTAAATTTTCGCTAATAGTTATTTAAAATAAATATTTTAATTAGGATTTATATTATCTTTTACAAGCTTTATCATGGTTTAAAATCTTGGTATTGATATAGGTATCAGACAATAATTTTTAATATCAATATCGAAAATATCAGCCATTAATATCAGAAATATTGACGGTATCGGCCTCGAATCGGACGATGTTATAGGGTTAATATTGTGTTGGGTACCTCAAAACCCAATATAATATTGCTCATATATATTGGAATAGACTAATGTTTGAAACCATAAGCCTTATCTCACAAAAGGCAAGCATATAACAATTAGGATTACTTTTATTTAAAAAGGTAAATCTTTTCATATTTGTCTAGGATCTAATTTCCTAAGATTCAGTCAATAATTTGCATTAAAGGCACAGAACTTGAGTTTGAGTTTTCATCCTCCTCTTCAAGGAATTTGAGTTTAAATTTTCGCTTTCTTCGTACTTATCTAAAGAGGAATGGTGGCTGAAATTTGATTTTTTTCCTCGAGGATATTTTTTCCCTTCTCTGTTTCAGCAATCAGTGATCGGTGATTTTTGGGTGTGAAACCTTAAGTTTAGGTGCGAAGACGACATGAGGGTGTGAAGCTTCATCCTATCTTCTTCTTTTCTTGCTTAATCACAAATAGAATCCCAAACTGCCACATCTCCTACTCAATTCTTAATTCAAATATAATCTGCACGCTATTAAATTTGTCACAGTAAGTGAACAGATAGCAAAGCATTAGTAGACGGATAACAAGAGAGACAATGAGGAGTGAAAATTTGCAAAGCTGTTCTTTTCTTTTTTCTGCTCCCTGGATTATTGAAAGTCCAATATGGACATTGCTGGCTAGCTGGCACATCAACTTGCAATATAATTTTGCTACAATAAGTTGATCAATTTAGTAGAAATGAGTAGCAATATAAACTCAAGACACCCCCACTTTCTATGTGAAACTCTTGCATAGACATAGTCAACACTCAATAAAAGAGAAGCGACTTAATTGAGAAAGCATTACGCCTCCTTTGACACCACATTTGAAAAAAAAATTTGAGAAATGATTAGAAATTCCAAGCTTTACTCAAATCAACTCGTAATTCCACTGCATTGACTTGGCAACTTTTCAACATTGCAGCACGTTTCTTCAATTAAAAACTGACTCAATATAGCTTAATATGTGGGTACTTGAGTCAAGTCATATATTTTTCAAAATTCAATTTTGAACATTGAATAATTAGAGAGAGAGAGAGAGAGAGAGAGAGAGAGAGAGAGGAGACCTCTGACCTGGGTTTTCTTTATCAAGAACGGTCGACATGACCCGGTCCGAGTTCTCGTCCTGAACCGGGCCCCAGTCGGTCCAGGCGTCCTCGCCGTAGTGCAAGTCCGCGAAAAGCGCGATCTTGAACCTCGACTCCATCGAGAACTGTAGCGCCTTTCCGGTCGCCTGGTGGAGCACCGCGCTCTCGCACCATCCGCCGCCGGCGAGGAAATGGACGGCCGCGATCACGATGATGACAGAACCCCAAAGCTGTCTCATCATTGTTAGTTCTTGATTCAAGAACCAAAATGGGAAGAAAAACAGAATGTCTCATTTTCTCTTGTTGTTATTATTGTTTTTTTTTTTTTTTAATATTTTTTGAAGAAATCTAATGGGTATATGCTGGCAGCATCTTCGGAAAAGACTGGTGACGAAAGCTAGCGTGCCAGCTGTCAACGGAGCTTCGAAAATTTATATCAAATTCTGGAAATTTTGGTTGGGCTTGGGCTTTGGCTTTATCTCTGTTTTATGATCCGGCCTAGCCTGATCAATTGAAGGGCTCAATAGCAGAAGGCCCACCCTCTAGTGAAAGGCCTAAACAAGGGCGCAGCGAGGTTAAGTTTCCAATTCTCAAATTTGATAGTTTTAAGATCAAAATAGAGTTATTAAAACAGAGCCTTGTTTGAGAGACGGGTGGAAGTGAGGAAGTGATAATAGTTCCCTTTGGAACTTGAGAATTGGTTAGTAAGTTTTCCGGTGTTTAGATGTTGTTGGGAAGTGTAGTTTGGAAAATGTTATGTCTTTTCCGGTGTTTGGATGGTAATGTGGAAGTGGAAGTGGAAAAGTTGACCACAGAGTTGACTGCAAAATAATATTAAAATAAAATTAATTAAGAAAAATAAAAAATGGACTGTAATTAGAATGCAAGTAAAATTTACATGATCAAAAAATTAACTGTTTTGCGCTACAACTTATTACAAATGAGATTTACATGACCACAAAATTAACTGTAGCACTCTGGAAGTGAGGAAATGGTTGTATAAAAGAGAGAATAGAAAAGGAAAAGGGGTTTTTTTATTTTCCTTTTCCGGTATTTGGATAGATAGGGAAGTGATCAATTATACTTCCCTATTTCCTTACTTCCGCCCATTTCCTTCAAACCAAACACCCCCAAATGAAGTTGCTCAAACTGAAGTTTGGAGGCCCAAACCTGAAAACTGAGGCTACTGAAATTCCACTTTGAGTAGATTTTTCATTTAACTTATAACCCTCAGTTTCAGAAACTATGTTGCCAAACGAGGCCTGAGAGAGTTTTTCCCCTCTTAGCCTATCAAAACACCAAAAAAAGTTAAAGTACTTAATTTTTCTTAACCCGTCAAACGTGGAGAGGGAGGGTGGTAACCCGTTTTAAGGTGTAGTTTGGCAAAGAGCTATATGTCGGGTTAAGAGAGTTTACCCCATGTTAAGAGCCGTTTCATAAAAATTATTGTTACAATTTATGGATGTGCACCAAGCGTCTCATTCTCTCTCATGGAGTTTTTTTCATCTGCTACAGCGAGGATTGCTTTCCCAGCTAGAGCTATCATGTAAGCCTATGAGCTTTCTTCCAAAGAAAAACAGAAACACTTTTCCTAATTACTTAACCCTCCAATCACAAAAAAAAGACATAAGGATCTAGGTAAACCTTTTTAAAAGGTTAAGAGGAGATAACCCTTCTATTTGTATAGAAATTCATCTATAATCCTTATCCATTCGAAACACTCAAATGTGTGTACATGTATTAAAGCATTTTGATATTGACCTAACTAATTTAATCCATTCCTTTATCTCTTAATTTACATCGAGTTATCTAATTTAATCCCCCATCTTAATTCTTTTTCCTTAATTTTTTTGTCAAACGTTTAAAAATAAAGAGAATTTATCACATTGCTGAGATTATTGTTGGTGGGTTAAATTAGACCAACCGAGTATTGATCATATTTTTACTCATATGGACTATTTTAAATTATATTAATTTCTAAAAAAATATAGGATTATACATGCTAAAATCCTAGTACATAAACATATGAGATGTGTAATTATACTCGTTTAGCTTTTTGAGTAATTTCAAGTATATTAGCTGCAACAAATTAAAAAAAAATATTAATTTTGTTAATAGTGTCCAACTAAAGATGACACTAGTATCCTTATCAAGCCACAACAACATTAACTGTAACATGCTAAATCAACTGCAAAATCTATGTATCATGATTGTTTCTTAATTTAATTTTAATTAATAGGTGGGTGATTATTGTTTGTCAATTAAAAGTTAGCATGTCTTGGAAGGTCGCATACAACTATATAAGTCAGGTCTAGTGGCGGATGCATGATATTTTTTTCAGCATGAGCATAAATTAATAAGATTTTCAGTGTGGGTGTAGATGTAATAAGAAAAGAGAGGAAAAAAGTAAAAATAATGTTGCACCCATTAAAACTTGAACTTGTGATCTCCAATAATTTAGATATAAGTTATCACTTGTAACGCCCCGATTCCACGGATACGGGGACGTCACTGCGACGTATATATGTAGGTCAGAAGAAGCCCCCACGTATATACGCTAAGCATAAAAGTACAATAAGGAATCAGAGTACAACACAAAGCGTGGTGTATTCATATGCCAACTTACAAGATACAAGTACAAAGTTATACAAATTATGATAAAGTAATACACTTTACAAGTGTTATTTATCATATCCAAGTCCAAAAAGACAATATACAAACATGTACACAAGATGCTCACGTAATGGATGAAGATTCGTGAGCCAAAAGGAAGAGTCTGGCACGAGGGAACTAGAGTTGGTCAGCCTGCTCACTGAAATAAGCCTGGTCCTCTGTGGATGGCTCCACTTCGTTCCAAGCCTCAGAATCTGAATATGCAAATCCAAGGAATCAAGACATATAATAGTAAACAACTGTAGCCAAGTGGCTAAGGGACAGGAATAAAGAAGATGGAACAGTAATAAATAGCATCGACTAACAAGTGATGAAAACATAATAAGGTAGGCCATAATGCAATGAATGTACAAATTAAGTCTATAATTATTATTACTTGTCTTACTGTGATATCTAGCTATGTGACCCAGCGTCCCAGAACACATAGATCCATATCCTAGTAAAGCAAGTTTGTTATTGGAAACAGCGGTTGTATCGACGAACTATGTTTACAGTGGGTCCCGTACATGCCCGGGACCACGGTCCAGGGTGTTCCGTTGCTTGATGACGGAACCAGCCGCAAGGCCTAACAGGAGGGTCTTATGTATGCCCTTAGTCATGACAGTATTCAGGAATAGGGAGCAAGCACTCCCCTCGGTCCCCTGGAGGCCCTCAGGTCAGACCGGAATATAATTGTACAATTAACCTAATACCACTGTAAACACGAACACATACCGATATCCGCATATTTCCCCCGTCCCATGTGTAAGTTGGTCCATTTTATAAAATAGTCGAGTGTATCATGCTTGGTGTTTAAGTGATAGCATGAAGAGATGGAGATATTTCATATTTAACAAGTCCTAAAATGAGAATATATGATAACGAGTCAAGAAGTAACAAGTCATGAGGTCCATCAAGTAACATGTCATGTAGTACAAATCATAGAGCATGAACAAGAATAGTATATCATATGTGAAGCAAGGGTAAAATCCAATTCATAAAAGAAACAACAATTTTTGCCCAAAAACAGGTTAACGGTCGACTGCCGGTCGACTGCCGGTCGACCGGACAAAATGCGTGAGCTCCAGGTTTGGTCGGTCGACTTCCGGTCGACTGCCGGTCGACCGGAGATATAACTACCGGTCGCCTGTCGGTCGACTGCCGGTCGACCGATACAGGGCCGTGAGCTCCAGGTTTTCTACCGGTCGACTGGTTGGTGAACCGGTCGACCGCCTACTCAAAACTGTGCACGTTTGTGCACATCGGTCGACTGCCCCCCTTGGGCCGGTCGACCGAAGTTCTGAAAAATGCTGCTGTTAGGTCAAAAATCAGATTTTTGTGGTGGTTATTTTTGATAGCTAAAAATATGATTTTGATGACTTAAGGGGACATGATTTGTTAACACAAGTATACAAGGAACTTTACGAGTCTTGGTGAGTAAAAATACTCACTTCGAACGGTCGATTTGAACTTTTACGAGTTCCGAAGAGTTCGAGGTTGACGAAAAGCGCCGAAGTGATCCTCGACGATCTTGCGGACGATCCCAATCCAACGAAGTGGTAGTTGCTTGAGATGGAGATGAAGACTTGGGTGTTGTTTGGGAGTTAGGGTTTGAGTTGGAGATGGAGAAGGATTTTGTGAAGGTGAGAATTTTGTTGAAGTGAAGAAAAGAGAAAGGGATTGTAAAGGAAAGGATTTATATAGGTTTTGATTTTTGTAAAGGAGATGTAATTATGTAGAAGGGAGGGGTTTAATTGCAAAATAGGAGATGGGATGGGTGTCACTCTCCTTGGCCACTTGGCCGGCCATGGGGAAGAGAGAGAGAGGTGCATTAATGGGGATATTTTGGAGGAAAAGATATTTTGGAAGAGATATTTTGAGAATTTGTTGGAAGGAAAAGAAGGAAAGGAAAAAGAAAAAGGAAAAAGGAGAAGAAATTATAAAAGAGAAGATATTTTCTCTAACTTGAAAAATTAAAATATTGAAAACACGGATTCCCGGGTTAAAGTCGAGTATGCGGGAAAACATTTCGGAAAATACCGAAATCGTCCGAAATTCAAGTATCTCGGAACGACTCGTAATTTTTTTACCAAAAATCAATAATAATATATGAAGACCTATAGTGAAATCCATTTGAAGAAATACTTTATAGTTTTTAAGTTAAAAATCCCGGAATCAGTTACCTACCGACTCCGAAAGAATTTTCATAAATTCATAAAACTCTCAGAAAAAGGATTTAGATGAGAAGTATGATTCTAAGAAATAATGCCTAAAGGACTTTCTAGAAATTCCTAACTGTTTGTGAAATAAAAATACTGGAATCAGTCTTCTGCCAACTCCGGTGGGATATCCATAAATTCGTAAAATCTTCAGAAAAAGTATTTAAGTAAGGAATATTATTCTAAGCAGAAATGTCTAAAGAATCTTCTAGAATTTCTAAACAGTTTGTAAGATAAAAATTCGGGAATCGATCAGCGGCACTGGTCGACACCGGTTTGAAGAAATTCATTTAAATTCTAGAAAATTCCAGAAATTCTCATAAAATCTAATATTTTAGAAAATGATATTTGAAATTAAAATCGGTCAAATACGGGAAGTAAATCGAAAAATACGATCGAAAAGCTGAATACGCAACTAAGTACGTATTCCGGAAACGGGGTATTACAATCCACCCACCTTACAAAAATTTCGTCCTCGAAATTTCGTAAAGTGAAAGGTAACAGGAAAGGTAACAGATATAGAGAAGGATAAGATGGAAAATAACAGTTGAGAAGAATAGAAGGAAAGAGTCTTACCAATCAAGATGCGAAGAGTTGAGGATAACGCTCTCGGATAACATCCTCTCGTTCCCAAGTGGCCTCTCCTGGCGCGTGCCGGTTCCAAGACACCAACACTAAAGGTATAGCCTTGTTCTTCAGTGTCTTCACACTCTTATCCAAAATGGTCATCGGCTGCTCCTGATATGATAAGTCCGGCTGTAGTTCCAGCTCGGAGTGATCCAGAACATGACTATCATCCCTTACATATTTCCTCAACTGAGATACGTGGAAAACATTGTGCACACCGTCCAAAGATGGAGGTAAGGCCAATCTGTAAGACACATCTCCCACTCGCTCTAAAATCTCGAATGGGCCGATATATCTCGGGCTCAACTTTCCACGAGTACCAAACCAGATTACTCCCTTGGTAGGTGATATCCTCAAGAATACATGATCTCCAATCTGGAATTCCAATGGCCTCCTCCGTGTGTCTGCCCAACTCTTCTGCCTGCTCTGAGCTGCCCTGAGATGATCTCTGATAATCCTGACTTTCTCTGTTGTCTGCATTAGGATCTCAGGTCCCAAAAGACTCCTCTCACCGACTTCATCCCAACAAATCGGTGACCTACATTTCCTCCCATACAATGCCTCAAAGGGTGCCATCTTAATACTGGCTTGATAGCTGTTGTTGTAAGAAAACTCAGCTAGATGAAGATGGTCTTCCCATGATCCCTTGAACTCTATCATGCAGGCTCTAAGCATATCTTCAAGGATCTGGATAGTCCTCTCAGATTGTCCGTCTGTCTGAGGATGATATGATGTACTGAACTTCAGACGAGTTCCCAGACCCTCTTGGAGACTCTCCCAGAAATGAGATCTGAATCTGGTGTCTCTATCTGAAACAATACTGACTGGAACTCCATGTAGACGAACTATCTCTTTCATATACTTGTCTGCCAGAACCTCTGTTGTCTGACCTACCCGGAATGGTATGAAGTGAGCTGACTTGGTGAGACGATCAATGATAACCCACACAGCATTATTACCTTTGGGGCTGCGAGGTAATGCTGTGACAAAATCCATAGTGATGTGTTCCCACTTCCATTCGGGTATCGGTAAAGGATGTAGAAGTCCAGCTGACCTCTGGTGCTCTATCTTTATCTGCTGGCACACCAAGCACTTGGCAACAAACTGGGCTATCTCCCTCTTCATGGCATTCCACCAAAAGTGTTTCTTCAAGTCCTGATACATCTTGGTTCCCCCCGGGTGTATGGAATAAGCTGAACTGTGTGCTTCCTCCAAAATCTTCTGTCTGACTTCTCCTTGGGGAACACAAAGCCTGCTTCCAAAATACAAAGCACCATCTGGATGGATACAGATATCAGTCCTCAATCCAGCCTCCACCTGAGCTCGAAATATCAGTAATCTGGGGTCCTCCTTCTGAGCTTCCTTGATCTCATCAATCAATGATGACTGGATCTGTAAAGCCATGAGCTGCCCTGCCTTCTCAGTTCCTTGCACCAACATCAAATCCAATCTGATGAAATCTCGAATCAACTCCTTCTGCTGAGTGATTTGGACTAGCACCCTGTTCTCTGGCATCCTGCTCAGTGCATCTGGAACTGTATTGACCTTGCCTGGATGATATTGCAAGTCAATATCATAGTCTGCCATAAGCTCCAACCACCGCCTCTGCCTCATGTTCAACTCTTTCTGTGAAAAGATATACTTGAGGCTCTTGTGATCTGTGTATATCAGCACTTTATCTCCCAAAAGGTAGTGCCTCCAAATCTTCAAGGCAAAAATCACAGCTGCCAACTCCAAGTCATGAGTTGGGTAATTCCTCTCATGAGGCTTCAGTTGCCTAGATGCATATGCGATAACATGATCATGTTGCATAAGTACACATCCCAGGCCTTTTCCCGATGCATCACTGAATATGACCATCCCTCCTCTCCCTGAGGGAGTCCTCAAGATTGGAGCTGAAATGAGCCTATGCTTCAATTGTTCAAATGCTGCGGTACACTCCTCTGTCCATATGTACCTTACTCCTTTCCGGGTGAGCTGGGTCAACGGAGCTGCAATCCTAGAGAAATCCTGGACAAAGCGTCTGTAATATCCGGCTAGTCCAAGAAAACTCTTAATCTCAGTCACCGTCCTCGGACTGGCCAATCTTTTACTGCCTGGACTTTGCTGGGATCAACTGAAATTCCTTCTGCTGAAACCATATGTCCAAGGAAAGCTATGCTGTCCAACCAGAAATCACACTTGCTCCTCTTGGCATGAAGCTGCTCCTGCTGTAGAGTCTGCAACACAATCCTCAAGTGTTCTGCATGCTCCCTGTTGTTCTTTGAATAGATCAGGATGTCATCTATGAAAACAACAACAAACTGATCCAGATAGGGCAAGAACACTCGGTTCATCAAGTCCATGAAAACTGCAGGGGCATTAGTGACTCCGAAAGGCATCACTAGAAACTCATAGTGGCCATAACGGGTCCTGAATGCAGTCTTCAGAATATCCTCCTTCTTCACCCTTAGCTGATGGTAACCCGACTGTAAATCCAATTTAGAGAATACACGGGCTCCATGAAGCTGATCAAACAGATCATCAATCCTGGGTAAGGGATACTTGTTCTTGATGGTAACTTTGTTCAACTCCCTATAGTCAATACAAAGTCTCTTACCACCATCCTTCTTGTTTGCCAATAGCACTGGAGCTCCCCATGGTGATGTACTTGGCCGAATCAATCCCTTATCTGAATACTCCTGCAGCTGCTTCTTCAGAATTTCTAACTCCGTCGGTGCCATCCTGTACGGAGCCTTGGATATAGGAGCTGCTCCTGGAACTGTGTCAATGGAGAACTCAATCATCCTCTCCGGTGGCAATCCTGAAATCTCAGCAAACACTTCTGGGAATTCATCCCACACCGGTACCTTCTGCTTCTGAACCTCCGAAGTAGTCATCTGAGTCTTTCCCTTGGTAGACTTCACTTCTCCACTAAATTGGAACTCCGGTTGATGAGGGATTCTGAAATTAATCTTCTTCTCCCTACAATCAATAACTGCATAGTACTGACTGAGCCAGGTCATGCCTAAGATTACGTCGTACCCTTTGGTGTCTAGTACGAGCATATCTATGGCCAAAGTCTTATCACAAAGTTCTACTGGACAATCAGTACAAGCCTGAGAAGATATAACTACCCCATTCCCTGTACTTATCTCCCATTTGTGGTCTAATGATCTAACAGGTATAGAATGTAAAGCCACAAATTTATCTGAGATATAACAGTGGGATGCACCTGAATCGAAGAGAGCGAGAACAGGTAGTGAATGTACTCTGATGTTACCTGTAATCACCTCCTCAGAAGCCTCAGCCTCTGCTTCTGTCAGGTTGTAAGCCTGACCTCTACCACGCCCTGCTGCAGTCCTGGCTCCTCTCTGCACTGGACGAACAATCTGCTGTGGAGGAAGGGGGAGAGCTCTCCTCATCACTGGTCCCTGGTTCCTCTGCCCAAGTGGCCCTGGCAGCACTCTCTGTCCACTGGGTCCTGGAAGTGCTGGCATAGTCTGATTGGCAATCCCCATCCTCCTGTGTGGACAAGCCTCGACAGAATGATCTCGGGAACCACACACCAAGCACAACCCATTTGCTCTACGGCAGTTCTGCTGAGTGTGACCTGGTTTCTGACAATAATTGCAGATAGGACCTGATTGAGCCATCTGATAAGGAGCTGGTCTGAATGGTGGTCTTGCCAGAACCTTTGCTGCTCTGTATGGTCCTCCTCTTCCCATTGGGACAAACGGCCTCTTCATGGCCTGATTCCTCATCTGGTCTCCTTGCTTCTTCTCAAACCCACGCTCCACCTTTCGAGCGATGGTGAGAACTTCTGCATAGGTCTTCAGATGATGGGACATTAGGAACATCTGAATGTCCATCTGAAGGCCCTGCTGAAACCTGCTTGCTCGCTTCTCCTCATCCGTCACCATGTACGGAGCAAAGCGGCTGAGTCTAAGGAATTCCGCGGCATACTCATCCACGGACTTGTTCCACTGCTGGAGTCTGATGAATTGCTCCTCCATATCTTTCTGCGCCGTAGCAGGGAAGAATCGGCTGTAGAAACTCTTGGAGAACGTGTCCCAAGTGACAGGCTTCTCCAAGCGGGCCTCCTCGGCTAACCACCAAGTTCGAGCTATGTCTTTCAGCTGAATCTTAGCAACCTCTACTTGGTTCTCCTTCGGGACACGGGCTGCATTCAGCAAATCAGTGGTGTCCGTCAGCCATTGCTCAGCATCCAATGGCTTCTCTCCTCCTGTGAAAATTGCTGGTTGCAGCCGTCGGAAATCTGAAATGTTTCCCGGTCTCTGCTCCTTCGGGGCTGCTAACTCCTGCCTGAGGAGTTCAGTCTGCTGCTGCTGGTTCTCCATCATGGCCTGAATAACTCTCAGGACATCGGCATTCTCTCCTCCTACAGGTCCATTCGGTACTTGCCCGATATTGTTACGACCCGATCGTCTCTCCATACCGAATTGGAATAGGATAACTGGAATTGGAAACAAATGGATGGAAGGAGTTTAGAACACAAGGAAATGAATCAAGGACGGAATCAAGAAGGACTTGATAACTCTGTACATTGTAGTTGGCATTCGCAAATTACTAGAATTTGCCACTTGATTGTACTTTTAGGTGTGAGAGCCTAAGCTCTGATACCAACCTGTAACGCCCCGATTCCACGGATACGGGGACGTCACTGCGACGTATATATGTAGGTCAAAAGAAGCCCCCACGTACATACGCTAAGCATAAAAGTACAATAAGGAATCAGAGTACAACACAAAGCGTGGTGTATTCATATGCCAACTTACAAGATACAAGTACAAAGTTATACAAACTATGATAAAGTAATACACTTTACAAGTGTTATTTATCATATCCAAGTCCAAAAAGACAATATACAAACATGTACACAAGATGCTCACGTAATGGATGAAGATTCGTGAGCCAAAAGGAAGAGTCTGGCACGAGGGAACTAGAGTTGGTCAGCCTGCTCACTGAAATAAGCCTGGTCCTCTGTGGATGGCTCCACTTCGTTCCAAGCCTCAGAATCTGAATATGCAAATCCAAGGAATCAAGACATATAATAGTAAACAACTGTAGCCAAGTGGCTAAGGGACAGGAATAAAGAAGATGGAACAGTAATAAATAGCATCGACTAACAAGTGATGAAAACATAATAAGGTAAGGCCATAATGCAATGAATGTACAAATTAAGTCTATAATTATTATTACTTGTCTTACTGTGATATCTAGCTATGTGACCCAGCGTCCCAGAACACATAGATCCATATCCTAGTAAAGCAAGTTTGTTATTGGAAACAGCGGTTGTATCGACGAACTATGTTTACAGTGGGTCCCGTACATGCCCGGGACCACGGTCCAGGGTGTTCCGTTGCTTGATGACGGAACCAGCCGCAAGGCCTAACAGGAGGGTCTTATGTATGCCCTTAGTCATGACAGTATTCAGGAATAGGGAGCAAGCACTCCCCTCGGTCCCCTGGAGGCCCTCAGGTCAGACCGGAATATAATTGTACAATTAACCTAATACCACTGTAAACACGAACACATACCGATATCCGCATATTTCCCCCGTCCCATGTGTAAGTTGGTCCATTTTATAAAATAGTCGAGTGTATCATGCTTGGTGTTTAAGTGATAGCATGAAGAGATGGAGATATTTCATATTTAACAAGTCCTAAAATGAGAATATATGATAACGAGTCAAGAAGTAACAAGTCATGAGGTCCATCAAGTAACATGTCATGTAGTACAAATCATAGAGCATGAACAAGAATAGTATATCATATGTGAAGCAAGGGTAAAATCCAATTCATAAAAGAAACAACAATTTTTGCCCAAAAACAGGTTAACGGTCGACTGCCGGTCGACTGCCGGTCGACCGGACAAAATGCGTGAGCTCCAGGTTTGGTCGGTCGACTTCCGGTCGACTGCCGGTCGACCGGAGATATAACTACCGGTCGCCTGTCGGTCGACTGCCGGTCGACCGATACAGGGCCGTGAGCTCCAGGTTTTCTACCGGTCGACTGGTTGGTGAACCGGTCGACCGCCTACTCAAAACTGTGCACGTTTGTGCACATCGGTCGACTGCCCCCCTTGGGCCGGTCGACCGAAGTTCTGAAAAATGCTGCTGTTAGGTCAAAAATCAGATTTTTGTGGTGGTTATTTTTGATAGCTAAAAATATGATTTTGATGACTTAAGGGGACATGATTTGTTAACACAAGTATACAAGGAACTTTACGAGTCTTGGTGAGTAAAAATACTCACTTCGAACGGTCGATTTGAACTTTTACGAGTTCCGAAGAGTTCGAGGTTGACGAAAAGCGCCGAAGTGATCCTCGACGATCTTGCGGACGATCCCAATCCAACGAAGTGGTAGTTGCTTGAGATGGAGATGAAGACTTGGGTGTTGTTTGGGAGTTAGGGTTTGAGTTGGAGATGGAGAAGGATTTTGTGAAGGTGAGAATTTTGTTGAAGTGAAGAAAAGAGAAAGGGATTGTAAAGGAAAGGATTTATATAGGTTTTGATTTTTGTAAAGGAGATGTAATTATGTAGAAGGGAGGGGTTTAATTGCAAAATAGGAGATGGGATGGGTGTCACTCTCCTTGGCCACTTGGCCGGCCATGGGGAAGAGAGAGAGAGGTGCATTAATGGGGATATTTTGGAGGAAAGAGATATTTTGGAAGAGATATTTTGAGAATTTGTTGGAAGGAAAAGAAGGAAAGGAAAAAGAAAAAGGAAAAGGAGAAGAAATTATAAAAAGAGAAGATATTTTCTCTAACTTGAAAAATTAAAATATTGAAAACACGGATTCCCGGGTTAAAGTCGAGTATGCGGGAAAACATTTCGGAAAATACCGAAATCGTCCGAAATTCAAGTATCTCGGAACGACTCGTAATTTTTTTACCAAAAATCAATAATAATATATGAAGACCTATAGTGAAATCCATTTGAAGAAATACTTTATAGTTTTTAAGTAAAAATCCCGGAATCAGTTACCTACCGACGCCGAAAGAATTTTCATAAATTCATAAAACTCTCAGAAAAAGGATTTAGATGAGAAGTATGATTCTAAGAAATAATGCCTAAAGGACTTTCTAGAAATTCCTAACTGTTTGTGAAATAAAAATACTGGAATCAGTCTTCTGCCGACTCCGGTGGGATATCCATAAATTCGTAAAATCTTCAGAAAAAGTATTTAAGTAAGGAATATTATTCTAAGCAGAAATGTCTAAAGAATCTTCTAGAATTTCTAAACAGTTTGTAAGATAAAAATTCGGGAATCGATCAGCGGCACTGGTCGACACCGGTTTGAAGAAATTCATTTAAATTCTAGAAAATTCCAGAAATTCTCAGAAAATCTAATATTTTAGAAAATGATATTTGAAATTAAAATCGGTCAAATACGGGAAGTAAATCGAAAAATACGATCGAAAAGCTGAATACGCAACTAAGTACGTATTCCGGAAACGGGGTATTACATCACTGTTAGAGCTCAAAAGTATTATTATATTAGAAAAAATAATATAAAAAGAAGAGATTTTACAAAGTATATATATTATTCTATTATTTTATAAAATCCAGTGTGGGCGGACGCTCACACTAAGCTGTATGCGAGTTTGTCCCAGTCAAGAAAGATAGGCTTTTGAGTACTTTGCACTCAAATTTTGAAAAATGACTGAGCTTACTTAGAGGACTGTAACGCCCCGATCCCACGGATACGGGGACGTCACTGCGACGTACATACGCAGGTCAGAAAGTACCCCCACGTATATACGCTAAGCATAAGTACAACAAGGATCAGAGTACAACAAAGCGTGGTATTCATTCATATGCCAACTTAAAAGTACAAATACAAAGCTATCACAGGATATGATAAACTATTACACATTACATATGTCTTTTATCACAACCAAGTCCAAAGTACAATATACAATAAAGACACAAAGGGCTCACGAGTTAGATGAAGACCCCGTGAGTCAAAGAGAGAAGTTTGGCACAAAAGAACAGGAACTAGTCTGCCTGCTTACTAAGAAAAGCTTGATCCTCTGTGGATGGTTCCACTTCGATTCAAGCTTCGGAACCTGAACATACAAATCCAAGGAGTCAGGACCTCCCAACAATGAACAGGCTACAGCCAAATGGCTAAGAGACAAGAGTAGGAAGGTTAGAACACAAGTATAACGGGTATGAATAAGTAAAACATAATATCCATAAAACAGGAAATCCAGGTAAAGTTGATTACAAGCAAGATTGATTGTATACGCTTAGGTCACGGTCCCATGAGACTAGTACATCGAAGGAATAATCCAAACAAGGAAACCCTCATCTATATACTTTTTTTTCATGCCACCGAAATCCAAGCGTATAGAATCAGAATTTCAAATCACACGATAGTCATAACAGGATTACATGACAAGAATAACGGAAGTACATAATAGGAATCATGACAGGGATCACAGTAGGAATAGTAACATAACAGGTATCTATTATTATTATTACTCGTCTGACCCATATATCTAGGTATGTGTTTTAGTATATATCCCAACACACATACATCCATATATAAGAAAGTCGAGGTTGTTACCGGAAGTAGATGGAGAACTGATAGAGCTTCTTATAGTAGTTCCCATACACCTGGGACCAGCTTGAGGGCCCTAAGTCCCCTAACACGCATCTTCTGTGGGCCTTAAATCCCACTAACACGAATCGTCAATATTTTTTTTCATTACTATAAGCAAGGTATCATTCCGGCATCCATCACTTCCTCCCATTCCCCATAAAAGTTGTCCTTTTTATGGTTTATTAACATAATTATCAGATTACGGAAACGAGCAGGATCATAACTGGAATACATAACAGGAGATCAGATACTACATTCCCGTTATCGTGATAATTATAAGAATCAAGTGTATCATGCTTGGTGTCAAGAGATAGCATGATAAGTGGTGATATACATCAAGTAACAAGTCATGTAGTACCATATACAAACACATGAATCAAGTATAAGATCCAAATTTGAGAAAGTAATTAACTATAACAGACAGCCAAAGTTAGTCGACTAGGATGGATTGGGTAGTCGACTAATAAAGGGGTTAGTCGACTAACAGTCTGGTATAGTCGACTAAAACTGGGTTCCAGAGAGTTGATTTTCTGTTTCAGGAAAAGTTAGTCGACTAGGTGGAAAGAGTAGTCGACTAACAATGATCTATAGTCGACTAATAGTTAAGGTAAGTCGACTAACAGTGATTTCCAGAGAGTTGGGGTTTATTTTCAGGAAAAGTTAGTCGACTAATAATCAAGATAAGTCGACTAAAACTGTGTTTCAGAACAGGGGTCGTTTCAAATAAGGATTTCAAGTCGACTAACTCCTAGGTCAAGTCGACTAAAACTGTGGTCTGAAAACAGGGTACAGAACAGAATTTGATGGTTGAATTTGAAGGCCAAAAGCATGATTTTGAAGGCACAAGTGTACAGAAATTGTAAACACAAGTATACTAAAAAGTTTACAAGTCTTGGTGAGTAAAAATACTCACACGAATGGTTAATTGGAGCTATACGCGTTCGAAAGGAGCGTTGCCGACAAACTTGATCCTCGGCGATAATAGACACGATCCCAATCCAAAAGTTGTAGTTGCTTGAGATGGAGATGATGACCTTGTGGTGTTTTTGGAGTTGGGGTTGAGGTTGAGATGAAGGAGGGATTTTGGTGAAGGCCAAATCTTTGTTGAAGTGAAGAAAGAAATAAAAATGTAAAGGAAAAGTTTATATAAGATTTTGATTTTGTGAAGGAGGTGCAATTTATGTAGAAGAGAGGGGGTTTTTTTGCAAATAGGAGAGGATGAGGTGTCCCTCTTTTGGCCACTTGGCCGGCCATGGAAGAGAGAGAGAAAGAGGGCATTAATGGTGGAAGTGTGTGGAGTTTGTTGGAATTTTGGAAAAGGTTGGAATTTTGAAAAATTGGAAAATCTTGTGGTTTGTGGAGGAAGGAAGAGAAATAAAGAAAAAGGAAAAAGAAAAGAATTTAAAAAGAAGAAGATATTTTCTTTGGCTTGGAAAATGAAAATATTGAAAAGACAATTTCCCGGTTTAAGTCGAAGATGCGGAAAACATTTCGGAAAATACCGAAATCGTCCCGAAATCAAGTATCTTGGAACGACTCGTAAAATTTACCAAAAATCCATAATAATATTTTAAGACTCATGGTGAAATTCGTTTGGAGAAATAATTTATAGTTTTAAAACTAAAAATCCCGGAATCAGTTAGCTACCGACTCCGGTGGAATTTTCATAAAATCATAAAATTCCCAAAAAAGTATTTAGGTAAGAAATACGATTCTAAGAAATAATGCCTAAAGGACCTTCTAGAATTTCCTAACTGTTTGTAAGATAAAAAATCTGGGAATCGATCAGCGACACTGGTCGACACCGGTTTTGAAGATTTTCAATTAATTCAGAAAAATTTCAGAAAATCATATAAAATCTAAAATATTGGAAAATAATATTTAAAACTGAAATCGGTCAATACAGGAAGTAAATCGAAAAAATACGATCGAAAAACTGAATACGCAACTAAGTACGTATTCCAGGAACGGGGTATTACAATCCATCCACCTTACAAAAAATTGCGTCCTCGCAATTTCGTTAAGGGGTAAATTGAACACAAGGAGGACAATGGTGGAATCAAGGCTTCATAAAACCAAAACAGGGGTAAGATGAACACAGGGGGACCAGGATTGGCAATGAGAGAATGACAAGGGAAATATTTAGAATGATAACTAACTCAAAATACGAAAGATCCAGGATAGTTGTTACCATGATATCCTTAAGGTTCCTGATCTGGATACTGGTCTTCACATTCTGCTGCATCATCTGATGCCTCTGCTGCCATGATGTAAGCTTGGCCTCTGCCGTAATCTGCTCTAGGTCTTGCTCCTCTCTGTGGGTTATCATACTGCTGAGGTGGAAATGGAGCTCTTCGGTCTATGGGTTCTGGATTCCTTCTCAGTGGTGGAGTTGGAAGTGTTGGGGCTGGAAGTGCTGGCCTAACTGGTACCTCATTTTCTATCCTTCTGAATGGGCAATCCTTTATTGCATGACTTCCCGTTCCACAGGCTAAGCACAGTCCGTTAGCCATTCGACAGTCTTTCCTATAATGTCCAGGCTTGTGGCAGAAATTGCATATAATCTGAGGAAGAGGAGGTTGGAATGGTCGCTTGATCATCGGCCATGGGTTGTCCTACCTGCATCTTCCTCACTCATCAACTGAAAAGGCCTCTTCATAGCCTGGTTCCTTATCAGGGTCAATTTCTTCTTCTCCAGTCCACGCTCCACTTCTCGAGCTATGGTGAGGACTTCAGAATAGGTTTTCAGCTGTTGGGGCATTAAGAAGACTTGAATGTCCATTTGTAAGCCCTGTTGGAATCTACTTGCCCGCTTCTCTTCGTCAGTCACCATGTATGGAGCAAAGCGGCTAAGTCTTAGAAATTCCGCGGCATACTCATCCACGGACCGATTCCATTGCTGAAGTCGGATGAACTGTTCTTCCATGTCTTTCTGAGCAGTGGCAGGGAAGAATCTGCTATAGAAGCTCTTGGAAAATGTGTCCCAGGTGACAGGTTTGTCCAATCTTGCCTCCTCAGCTAGCCACCAAGTTCTACCTATATCCTTCAATTGAATCTTAGCAACCTCCACCTGATTTTCCTTTGGAACTCGGCTGCGTTCAACAGATCTGTGGTATCCGTCAGCCATTGTTCAGCTTCTAGGGGTTTCTCTCCTCCCGTGAATATGGCTGGTTGCAACCGTCTGAAGTCTGATATATTCCCCGGCCTTTGTTCCTTTGGAGTTGCTAACTCTTGCCGAAGGAGTTCCGTCTGTTGTTGCTGATTCTCCATCATTGTCTGAATAACCCTCAGAATATCGACATTCTCTCCCATGGGTCCATTCGATACTTGTCCAGAATTATTACGACCCGTCCTTCTCTCCATACCGAATTGGGATAAGATAACTGGAATTGGAAAAATGGAAGGAGTTTAGGATATAAGGGAAGGAATCAAGAAGGAATCAAGAAGGACTAGATAACTTTGTACATTGTAGTTGGCATTAGCAAATTACCGGAATTTGCTGCTTGTTTGTACTATAGGTGTGAGAGCCTAGGCTCTGATACCATCCTGTAACGCCCCGATCCCACGGATACGGGGACGTCACTGCGACGTATATACGCAGGTCAGAAAGTACCCCCACATATATACGCTAAGCATAAGTACAACAAGGATCAGAGTACAACAAAGCGTGGTATTCATTCATATGCCAACTTAAAAGTACAAATAAAAAGCTATCACAGGATATGATAAACTATTACATATTACATATGTCTTTTATCACAACCAAGTCCAAAAGTACAATAAACAATAAAGACACAAAAGGCTCACGAGTTAGATGAAGACCCTGTGAGTCAAAGAGAGAAGTTTGGCACAAAAGAACAGGAACTAGTCTGCATGCTTACTAAGAAAAACTTGATCCTCTGTGGATGGTTCCACTTCGATTCAAGCTTCGGAACCTGAACATACAAATCCAAGGGAGTCAGGACCTCCCAACAATGAACAGGCTACAGCCAAATGGCTAAGAGACAAGAGTAGGAAGGTTAGAACACAAGTATAACGGGTATGAATAAGTAAAACATAATATCCATAAAACAGGAAATCCAGGTAAAGTTGATTAAAAGCAAGATTGATTGTATACGCTTAGGTCACGGTCCCATGAGACTAGTACATCGAAGGAATAATCCAAACAAGGAAACCCTCATCTATATACTTTTTTTTCATGCCACCGAAATCCAAGCGTATAGAATCAGAATTTCAAATCACACGATAGTCATAACAGGATTACATGACAAGAATAACGGAAGTACATAATAGGAATCATGACAGGGATCACAGTAGGAATCGTAACATAACAGGTATCTATTATTATTATTACTCGTCTGACCCATATATCTAGGTATGTGTTTTAGTATATATCCCAACACACATACATCCATATATAAGAAAGTCGAGGGTTGTTACCGGAAGTAGATGGAGAACTGATAGAGCTTCTTATAGTAGTTCCCATACACCTGGGACCAGCTCGAGGGCCCTAAGTCCCCCTAACACGCATCTTCTGTGGGCCTTAAATCCCACTAACACGAATCGTCAATATTTTATTTCATTACTATAAGCAAGGTATCATTCCGGCATCCATCACTTCCTCCCATTCCCCATAAAGTTGTCCTTTTTATGGTTTATTAACATAATTATCAGATTACGGAAACGAACAGGATCATAACTGGAATACATAACAGGAGATCAGATACTACATTCCCGTTATCGTGATAATTATAAGAATCAAGTGTATCATGCTTGGTGTCAAGAGATAGCATGATAAGTGGTGATATACATCAAGTAACAAGTCATGTAGTACCATATACAAACACATGAATCAAGTATAAGATCCAAATTTGAGAAAGTAATTAACTATAACAGACAGCCAAAGTTAGTCGACTAGGATGGATTGGGTAGTCGACTAATAAAGGGGTTAGTCGACTAACAGTCTGGTATAGTCGACTAAAACTGGGTTCCAGAGAGTTGATTTTCTGTTTCAGGAAAAGTTAGTCGACTAGGTGGAAAGAGTAGTCGACTAACAATGATCTATAGTCGACTAATAGTTAAGGTAAGTCGACTAACAGCGATTTCCAGAGAGTTGGGGTTTATTTTCAGGAAAAGTTAGTCGACTAATAATCAAGATAAGTCGACTAAAACTGTGTTTCAGAACAGGGGTCGTTTCAAATAAGGATTTCAAGTCGACTAACTCCTAGGTCAAGTCGACTAAAACTGTGGTCTGAAAACAGGGTACAGAACAGAATTTGATGGTTGAATTTGAAGGCCAAAAGCATGATTTTGAAGGCACAAGTGTACAGGAATTGTAAACACAAGTATACTAAAAAGTTTACAAGTCTTGGTGAGTAAAAATACTCACACGAATGGTTAATTGGAGCTATACGCGTTCGAAGGAGCGTTGCCGACAAACTTGATCCTCGGCGATAATAGACACGATCCCAATCCAAAAGTTGTAGTTGCTTGAGATGGAGATGATGACCTTGTGGTGTTTTTGGAGTTGGGGTTGAGGTTGAGATGAAGGAGGAATTTTGGTGAAGGCCAAATCTTTGTTGAAGTGAAGAAAGAAATAAAAATGTAAAGGAAAAGTTTATATAAGATTTTGATTTTGTGAAGGAGGTGCAATTTATGTAGAAGAGAGGGGGTTTTTTTTGCAAATAGGAGAGGATGAGGTGTCCCTCTTTTGGCCACTTGGCCGGCCATGGAAGAGAGAGAGAAAGAGGGCATTAATGGTGGAAGTGTGTGGAGTTTGTTGGAATTTTGGAAAAGGTTGGAATTTTGGAAAATTGGAAAATCTTGTGGTTTGTGGAGGAAGGAAGAGAAATAAAGAAAAAGGAAAAAGAAAAGAATTTAAAAAGGAGAAGATATTTTCTTTGGCTTGGAAAATGAAAATATTGAAAAGACAATTTCCCGGGTTTAAGTCGAAGATGCGGAAAACATTTCGGAAAATACCGAAATCGTCCCGAAATCAAGTATCTTGGAACGACTCGTAAAATTTACCAAAAATCCATAATAATATTTTAAGACTCATGGTGAAATTCGTTTGGAGAAATAATTTATAGTTTTAAAACTAAAAATCCCGGAATCAGTTAGCTACCGACTCCGGTGGAATTTCATAAATCATAAAATTCCCAGAAAAAGTATTTAGGTAAGAAATACGATTCTAAGAAATAATGCCTAAAGAACCTTCTAGAATTTCCTAACTGTTTGTAAGATAAAAAATCTGGGAATCGATCAGCGACACTGGTCGACACCGGTTTTGAAGATTTTCAATTAATTCAGGAAAATTCCAGAAAATCATATAAAATCTAAAATATTGGAAAATAATATTTGAAACTGAAATCGGTCAAATACAGGAAGTAAATCGAAAAAATACGATCGAAAACTGAATACGCAACTAAGTACGTATTCCAGGAACGGGGTATTACAAGGACAAAGCCAATCAGCCTTGTTTGTTTTGAACTGAAAATGAGAAATGGGAAAATCCTTTTTACTTTTCCTTTTTTTCTTTACATCTCTCTTTTACACTATCATTTCCTACTTGCAGGGTGCTACAGTCTAATTACAGTGTGTTTTGTGGTCATATAAATATCACTTGTAATAAGTTGTAACTCAAAACAGTTAATTTTGTGGTCATGTAAATCTCACATGCAGTCCAATTACAGTCTAAAAAAATTGCTAATTAATATTAATTTAATATTATTTTGTTGGTCAATTTTTCACTTATACTTTCACATTAACAACATAAAACATAATATGCTTCTGTTGGAAACTTGGAATAACCAGGTGAGATTTTGGGGAATTTTGAGCTGAATTTTAGGCGTGACGCGCTGCTTGGAATGCACGGAAGATGGTTGAAATGCGTTCTCTTTCTATTGATGATAACATAGCATATTCACATGTTCAATTCCATTTCTAAATGAATGAGATATTCAATTCAGAAGTTGGCCTAAAATAAGATCTAAATGGGACCAAAAGAGTGAAAACTCTTTAATCCAACATTGAAAGTGGTATGCAAATGGATGTGTTTGTTCGGCGAACGGAATGTCTATTCGGAACGGTTGCACCCGTTTCGACCGAATGGATGTATTTATTTGGAGATAACCTATTTGGCCAAACGGATGTGTCTATTCGGTGAACGGATGTATCTGTTTGAAAAGGTTGGGCATGTTCCACCGAATAGATGTGTCTGTTCAGAAGGGTTGCACCCATTACAACTGAAAGGTTTCCTCCGGTTCCTATATAAAAGGTAGAATACCACTCCAAAGAATTAACCAAAACAACTAGAAATTCATTTTCCTTCATCTTCTCTCTGAATACAAAGTCTGTTCAGACAAAAATTATCTTCATTCTTTGATCTGTTTCAACTTCCTATCATGTGGAAGGTACGGGTCAACTTTGTTTTGATTGTACATGATTTTGCAAAGTGGTGTGCAGAACACGTGAATGAGTGTTGTGTCTTAGGAGACCAGCGTCCATTATCCCATATGCACCGTAACGGGGGACGTAATTGTCTCAAGGAAATTCGTTTTACGCGTACATCACTCCAAAATCTGGTTCATATTTTGTTACTCTGCCTCGTTTATATAAGCGTTCAGTTATACGCGAATTATTGTTAATGAATATTTATCTTGTATAAAATTGATTGTGGAATTATTGAATTCCAATATATTCCCTGTCTTTTTGAACTAATGTTCTTATTACAGGAATTATGCTGAATAAACTATTCATGCTGGAATATTTATTTGAATAAATTTTTTTGCAGTCATTGTTGAATTATTTATCTTGCTAATTTATAACTAATACGGGATTAACTAAATACCAGTTTGATTGGTGTCTAAGGAAGAAATTTGAAAGGTAGTTTTATAATTAAGGAATATTCAATTAAACGAAAAACTTCCCACCTGATTTTCACCGACCTGGTCGATTGGACCGATTGATCTTGATCTTTTGATTGGTTATCAGGACCAATAAACTCAAGAATTATCGTATTGAAGTTGCTAACTTCTACTCTGTTTGAATTGCAGAAAATGACTGATACTAATCAAGAAAGTACCACTTGGGTACTAAGTCCGTCGAATCAGAGTGTGATGTCCTCCTTTTCCTATCTCGGAGACGGAGAATATGAATCAAATAAATTCAATAAGTTATGTGCTAATTTTGGTATAAACTATTAAAATCATAGCACCATACACTCTTTAGCAGAATGAGATTGCTGAAAAAAGAAATAGAACTTTAAAAGAGATAGGGGAAGCCCTATTAACCATAAATCAGGATACCCCACAAGAAACTTGGTCTTATTCTATTTGAGTTGTGGCGTAGAAGGCCTCTTTCCTATCGCAACCTCAAAATGTGGGGGGTGCCTTGCAAAGGTACCTGCGCCACTACCAAAGAAGACTAAAACAGTTGAAAATACATATATCATTGTATGTCTTTATGTAGACTACATGTTGATACTTGGGACTGATATCGAAGTTATTAAGTCCACTATAAGGATGTTATCCAACACTTTGATATAAAAAATCTTGGCATTACTGATGTAATTTTAAGAATTAAAATTATTAGAACACCAAATGTAATCAGTTTATCTCAGTCACATTGCGTGGACAAGATAGAAAGATTCAAGGAACATGAGAAAGGGAATGCAAATTATTTTCTCTCACACATCCAACTTCACAAGAATACAAGAACTGGAAAGCGACGTTGGAGTATTCTCAAGTCATTGGAAGTCTAATGAATTAGACTAGACCCGATATAGCTTACGTCGTAAGCAAATTGAGCAGATACACCAATAATCTTAGTGATGATTATTGGATTGTCCTGCTATAAGTAGTAGGCTACATATCTAATACTATTTGCCTTGAGATATAGAAAGTATTCACCTGTACTTGAAGGGTACAACGATGCAAATTGGATTGCAGATTCGGAGGAATCGAAATCAACCAGCGGATACGTACTTGCTCTTGGAGACGCAGTGGTATCTTGAAAATCTTTCAAACAAACTTGCATATTCCGTTCCACAATGGAATCGAATTTTATAGCCTAAGACGGGAGAAGAAGCAGAATGGTTTCAATAATTTTTAAAGGATATACCACTGTGGCCTAAACCAGTACCCACTATATACATTCACTGCGATAGTCAAACAGCGATATTTAAGACACAAAACTTTGTATATAACGGTAAGTTTAGATACATCTATTGTAGATATGACACTATTAGGCAGTTGCTCTCAAATGGAGTTATTAATTGACTTTGTAGATTCAAAAGGTAGCGTAACGGATCTGTTCACTAAAGGTTTGAGTGCAGAGCTTATAAACTGCGCATCGAGAAAAATGAGGTTAAAAGTCTAACCATACCGAGTCAACTTAATGGAAACTTCACTTAGCAACTGGAGATCTTACAGACTAAGTTCAAGAGAAAAACTGGTTATGATTGACCATGCGAGTAAGCTCTTAGGAGTTTGACTCCAACTTATTCCTATGATGCGCCCAAGTGCTTTCTATAAAAGGGCTTAGATTAAGCTTAATGTTTTTAATGAAGCCTACATCTTGTTATCAAAATAAGTGGGGTAGAGTAGACTACTCTTAATAGGACGATCACCTACGTGAGTGTTGAGCTGGGTCGGCTATTTGGGAGTTTATATGGAGGCTGTGCTTCCCTAAACACATTATCTGAAACCAAAAATGTTCAAAACCAAAATGGACACGACCGATAATCAAGTTGATTTTGAAAATTTACTGTGTGAAGTCTGTTGACTTGGCTTGACCTAGTTCATTGATTGACCAGTAAGTCTGATAAGGCTTTCATTATGAAGTTTCAAGACCTAGTTCACCTATCCTTATGCATTTTCTTTCTTAAAATGTCTTTTACTATAAAGTCAGTCTCATAGTGTGTATATTTTTTTGAATCTCTATTCATTGTGGGGGATTGTTAAAAACTTGAAATTAATCAAGTGGGTTTTTGAGAAAATTTGAGGTGAATTTAGGTGTGACCCATTGTTCGGAATGCGAGGGAGATGGTTGGAATGTGTTTTCCTTCCATTGTCAATAGACATAGTATATTCACATATTCAATTTCAATTTGAACTAATGAGATATTCAAATCGGAAGTTGGCCCAGAACAAGAACTAAATGGGACCAAAAAGAGTGAAAACTCTTTAGTCCAACATTGAAAGTGGTATGCGAATGCATGTGTTTGTTCAGCGAACAGACATGTCTATTCGGAATGGTTGCGCCCGTTCTGACCGAATAGATGTGTCTATTTGGGAATAACCCGTTTTGGCCGAATGGATTGTAGGCTGTCTAAAAATCACTAAAAAACAAGCCATTAAAAAGCAGAATTCTAAGTTCTAGACGCAAAGCTAATTTTGGCCGCGTCTCAGCAGCACCAAGGCGCGAGGGTCGAAACCCGCGTCTCAGCCGTACCAAGGCGCGAGGGTCGAAACCCGCATCTCAGCAGTTCCAAGGCGCGTGGGTTGACACCCGCGTCGCAGTTGTAACCGTCCCGGTTTCGGGGCCAATCACGGCCCACATAACGGGGAAGGTTAGCCCCCATTATGGAGTGTTTTTAGGAGGCACGTACGCCCCTGAAACCCCTATAAATAGCCCCGTCGCTATGAAGAAGGGGTTGAATTTTCGGTCGAAGGATTTCTGAGAGAAAAGAGAGAGTTAAACTGTAACGCCCCGATCCCACGGATACGGAGACGTCACTGCGACGTATATACGTAGGTCAGAAAATGCCCCCACGCATATACGCTAAGCAATAAGTACAACAAGAATCAGAGTACACGACAAAGCGTGATATCCATAAATATGCCAACATAAAAGTACAAGTACAAGTCATCACAAAATATGATAAAATATTACACATTACATGTATCTTTTATCACAACCAAGTTCAAAAGCAAAGATACAATATAAACACAAAATGCTCACGAGTAGGATGAAGATCCCGTGAGTCAAAAGAGAGATCTGGCACAAGGACTGGAGCTAATCGGCCTGCTCACTAAAGAAAGCTTGGTCCTCTGTGGATGGCTCCACTTCGATCCAAGCTTCAGAACCTGAATATGCAAATCCAAGGGGGTCAAGACCTCATAACAATAATCAGGCTACAGCCAAATGGCATAAGAGACATAAATAAGTAAGGGGGAACAGTAAGATAAATATCAATCAGTAGGAAATGAAAGCATAAAGAGTAAGAGTCTGAATACAATAGATCCACCGATAATGTCTTATTATTATTACTTGTCTTACTATGATATCTAGCTATGTGACCCAGCGTCCCAGCGCACATAGATCCATATCCTAGTAAAGCAAGGTTGTTATTGGAAACCAGCGGTTTATCGACGAACTATGTTTACAGTGGGTCCCGTGCATGGCCGGGACCACGGTCCAGGTGTTCCGTTGCTTGGTAACGGAACCAGCCGCAAGGCCTAACAGGAGGGACTTATGTATGCCCTTTGTCATGACAGTATTCAGGAAGAGGGAGCAAGCACTCCCCTCGGTCCCCTGGAGGCCCTCAGGTTAGACCGGAATATGATTGTACAATATACCTAATGCCACTGTAAACACGAACACATATCGATATCCGTATGTTTTCCCCCGACCCATATGTAAGTTGGTCCATTTTATACGAAAGTCAAGTGTATCATGCTTGGTTCAAGTGATGGCATGATAAGTGGTGATATTCATATTTTAACAAGTTATGAAGCGATGATATGTAATAACAAGTCATGAAGTAATATGAGGTAATGTCCATCAAGTAACATGTCATGTAGTACCAGTTATGAAGCATGAACAGGAATAATATGTCACACATGTATCAAAGGTAAAATCCAAATTCAGATAGGAAATCAACTAAGTCAGACATTCAGAATTAGTCGACTAGGTGGAAGGATTAGTCGACTAATAGGGGTCTTAAGTCGACTAACAGTCTAGATGAGTCGACTAAAACTGGGTTCCAGAGAGTTGTAATTCTGTTTCAGGAAAAGTTAGTCGACTAGGGTTGTAAGGGTAGTGACTAACAGGGACTACTAGTCGACTAACGGATACTTAAGTCGACTAAGTCTGTGATACAGAGAGTTGATGTTTTATTTCAGGAAAACAGGAGTCGACTAGGGAGGAATGGGTAGTCGACTAGGGGTCCTAAGTCGACTAATATTTTGGATGAGTCGACTGGAACCGAGAGTTGGGTTTTCTGGTTCAGGAAAGATTAGTCGACTATTAATAAGGATAAGTCGACTAAAACTGTGTTTCCCGAGAAGTTATGTTCAGAACAGGTGGGTTAGTCGACTAATTCCTAGGTTAAGTCGACTAATCGTGGGAAAAACTGGGTACGAATTAGGGTTTTGTTGGTTGGTTTGATGGTCTAAAAATACGATTTTCATGGCACAAGTGTACATGAATTGACAACACAAGTATATAAAGAAGTTGTCTAGTCTTGATGAGTAAAATACTCACAAGGATTGGTTATGTGAAGCTTGATCCAAGGTGATAAATCCGACAAAGAGAGAGATGATCCCCATCCAAAAGAAGTGGCTTGATTGAGGTTGAAGATGAAGATCTTGTTGATGCTTGAGATGGAGATGAAGAAGACCTAGGTGCTTTTGGAGTTAGGGTTTGAGTTTGAGATGGAGAAGGAAGAGGTGAGGGCTACTTCTTTGGTGGAATGAAGAAAAAGGAAAAGAAATGTAAGGGATATGTTTATATAGGATTTTGATTTTGTAAAGGAGGTGTAAATAAGGTAATTGAGAGGGGGTTTTGTGTAAATAGGGGAGGGGATGAGTGTCCCTCTTCTTGGCCACTTGGCCGGCCATGGGAGAGAGAGAGAGAGATGCATTAAATGAGGAAGTAGGTGGGAGTTGGTGGAATTTTGGAGAAAGTGGAATTATTGAAAAATTGGAAAATGGAAAAGCTTGTGGTTGTGGAGGAAGGAAGGAAATTAAGAAAAGGAAAAAGGAAAAGAAATATAAATGAAGATATTTTCTCTTGGATTTAAAATTTAAAAATGTTGAAAAGACAATTTCCCGGGTTTAAGTCGAGGATGCGGAAAACATTTCGGAAAATACCGAAATCGTCCGAAATTCAAGTATCTCGGAACGACTCGTAAATTTTACTAAAAATCAAGAATATTATTTTAAGACTCATGGTGAAATTCGTTTGGAGAAATAATTTATAGTTTTAAAACTAAAAATCCCGGAATCAGTTATCTACCGACTCCGTTGGAATTTTCATAAATTCATAAAATTCTCAGAAAAAGTATTTAGATAGAAAATATGATTCTAAGAAATAAAGTCTAAAGGACCTTCTAGAAATCCCTAACTGTTTGTGAATTAAAAAATCCGAGAATCGATCAGCGGCACTGGTCGACACCGGTTTTGAAAATATTAAATTAAATTCAGGAAAATTCCAGAAAATCATAGAAAATACATAATATTGGAAAATGATTTTTTTAAAACTAAAATCGGTCAAATACAGGAAGTAAATCGAAAAATACGATCGAAAAACTGAATACGCAACTAAGTACGTATTCCGGAACGGGGTATTACAATCCATCCACCTTACAAAATTTCGTCCTCGAAATTTCGTAAAGTGAAAGGTGACGGTAAAGAAGGATAACAGGAAGTGAAAGGCAGCAGTAAAGAAGGATGAGAAGAAAGAGTTTTACCAATCAAGATGTGAAGAGTTGCGGATAACGCTCACGGATAACATCCTCTCGTTCCCACGTGGCCTCTCCTGTGCATGTCTGTTCCAAGACACCAACACTAATGGTATGGCTTTATTCTTCAATGTCTTGACACTTCTGTCCAAAATGGCCATCGGTTGCTCTTGATATGACAAATCCGGTTGTAGTTCCAGTTCGGAGTGATCCAGGATATGACTATCATCCTTCACATACTTCCTCAGCTCTGATACCAACCTGTAACGCCCCGATCCCACGGATACGGAGACGTCACTGCGAGGCAATGCCGTGACAAAATCCATGGTGATGTGCTCCCACTTCCACTCAGGTATCGGTAAAGGTTGTAGAAGTCCAGCTGACCTCTGATGCTCTATCTTTATCTGCTGACAAACCAAACACTTGGCAACATACTGGGCTATCTCCCTCTTCATAGCATTCCACCAAAACTGCTTCTTCAAGTCTTGATACATCTTGTTTCCCCTGGGTGTATGGAATATGCTGAACTGTGTGCTTCTGCTAGAATCTTCTGTCGAACTTCTCCTTGGGAACACAAATCCTGCTGCCAAAATATAATGCACCATCCGGATGAATACTGATATCAGTCCTCAATCCAGCCTCTACTTGAGCTCGGAATTGCTGTAATCTGGGTCTTCCTTTTGAGCTTCCTTGATCTCATCTATCAATGTTGACTGAATCTGCAAGGTCATGAACTGTCCTGCCTTATCAACTCCTTGTACCAACATTAAGTCCAATCTGATGATGTCTTGAATCAACTCCTTCTGCTGAGTAAGTTGGACAAGCACTCTATTCTCTGGCTTCCTGCTCAGTGCATCCGGCACTGTATTGACCTTGCCTGGATGATATTGCAAGTCTATGTCATAGTCCGCCATCAACTCCACTCCAGCCACCTCTGCCTCATGTTCAACTCCTTCTGTGAGAAAATATACTTGAGGCTCTGTGATCCGTGTATATCAACACCTTATCTCCCAGAAGATAATGCCTCCAGATCTTCAAGGCAAAAATAACAGCTGATAGTTCCAAGTCATGAGTTGGGTAATTCCGCTCATGAGTCTTCAGTTGCCTGGATGCATAAGCTATGACATGATCATGTTGCATAAGTACACACCCCAGGCCTTTTCCTGATGCATCACTGAAGATGACCATCCCTCCTCTTCCTGAGGGAGTCTTCAAGATTGGAGCTGAAATGAGCCTCTGCTTCAATTGCTCAAAAGCTGCAGTACATTCCTCTGTCCATATGTACCTTTCTCCTTTCCGGGTGAGCTTGGTCAACGGGGCTGCAATCCTAGAGAAATCTTGGACAAAGCGTCGGTAATATCCGGCTAGTCCAGAAAACTCTTAATCTCAGTCACCGTCCTCGGAATTGGCCAATCCTTCACTGCCTGGACTTTGCTGGGATCAACTGAAATTCCTTCCGCTGAAACAATGTGTCCAAGGAAGGCTATACGGTCCAACCAGAAATCACACTTGCTCTTCTTAGCATGAAGCTGCTCCTGCTGAAGAGTCTGCAATACAATCCTCAAGTGTTCTGCATGCTCCCTGTTGCTCTTTGAATAGATCAAGATGTCATCTATAAAAACAACTACAAACTGATCCAAATAGGGCGAGAACACTCTGTTCATCAAATCCATGAAAACTGAAGGGGCATTGGTGACTCCGAAAGGCATAACTAGAAACTCATAGTGGCCATAACGGGTCCTTAATGCCGTCTTCGGAATATCCTCCTTCCTCACCCTTAGCTGATGGTAACCCGACTGTAGATCTAATTTAGAGAATACTCGGGCTCCATGAAGCTGATCAAACAAATCATCAATCCTTGGTAAGGGATACTTGTTCTTGATGGTAACTTTGTTCAATTCCCTATAATCAATACAAAGTCTCTTACCACCATCCTTCTTGTTTGCCAATAATACTGGAGCTCCCCATGGTGAAGTGCTTGGCCGAATCAATCCCTTATCAGAGTATTCCTGCAGCTGCTTCTTCAAAATCTCTAACTCCGTCGGTGCCATCCTGTACGGAGCCTTGGATATAGGAGCTGTTCCAGGCACAGTATCAATAGAAAACTCAATCATCCTTTCAGGTGGCAGTCCTGAGATCTCAGCAAACACTCCTGGGAATTCATCCCACACCGGTACTCCCTTCTGAACCTCCGAGGCAGTCATCCGAGTCTTTCTCTTAGTAGACTTCACTTCTCCACTGAATTGGAACTCCGGTTGAAGAGGGATCCTGAAAATAATCTTCTTCTCCCTACAATCAATAACTGCATGGTACTGACTGAGCCAGGTCATGCCTAAGATTACGTCGTACCCTTTGGTGTCTAGTACGAGCATATCTATGGCCAAGATCTTATCACAAAGTTCTACTGGACAATCAGTACAAACTCTAGAAGATACGACTACTCCATTCCCAGTACTAATATCCCATTTGTGGTCTAAAGATCTAACAGGTATAGAATGCAATGCCACAAAATGGTCTGAGATAAACAATGGGAAGCACCGGAATCAAAGAGAGCGAGGACAGGTTTAGAATGAACTCTGATGGTACCTGTTATCACCTCCCCAGATGTCTCAGCCTCTGCTGCTGACAAATTATATGCTTGCCCCCTTCCACGCCCTGCTGCAGTCCTTGCTCCTCTCTGAACTGGGCGAATAGCTTGCTGTGAAGGAGGGGGAGGAGCTCTCCTCATCACTGGTCCCTGGTTCCTCTGTCCAAGTGGCCCTGGAAGTGATCTCTGTCCATATGGTCCCTGAAGTGCCGGTAGAGCTTGATTGGTAATCCCCATTCTCCTGTGTGGACAGGCTTCAATGGAATGGTCTCGGGAACCACACACCAAGCATAATCCATTTGCCCTTCGGCAATTCTGCTGAGAATGACCCGGTTTCTGGCAAAAGTTGCAGATAGGACCTGATTGAGCCATCTGGTAAGGAGCTGGTCTGAATGGTTGTCTGGCCTGAACCTTAGCTGCTCTGTATGGGCCTCCTCTTCCCATTGGTGGAAACGGCCTCTTCATGGCCTGATTCCTCATCTGGTTCACTTGCTTCTTCTCTAGCCCACGCTCCACCTCTCGAGCTATGGTGAGAACTTCTGAATAAGTCTTCAGCTGCTGGGGCATTAGGAAAACTTGGATGTCCATCTGCAAGCCCTGCTGAAACCTACTAGCCCGCTTCTCCTCATCAGTTACCATGTACGGAGCAAAGCGGCTAAGTCTGAGAAATTCCGCGGCATACTCATCCACGGATCTATTCCCTTGCTGAAGTCTGATGAACTGCTCCTCCATGTCCTTCTGAGCAGTGGCAGGGAAGAATCTGTTGTAGAAACTCTTGGAGAATGTGTCCCAGGTGACAGGCTTCTCCAGTCTGGCCTCCTCAGCTAGCCACCAAGTCCTAGCTATATCTTTTAAACTGAATCTTGGCGACCTCAACTTGGTTCTCCTTTGGAACTCGAGCTGCATTCAATAAGTCTGTGGTGTCCGTCAGCCACTGCTCAGCATCCAGGGGTTTCTCTTCACCCGTGAATATGGCTGGTTGCAGCCATCTGAAGTCCGAAACATTTCCCGGCCTCTGTTCCTTAGGGGCTGCCAACTCCTGCCGAAGAAGTTCGGTCTGTTGCTGCTGGTTCTCCATCATGGTTTGAATCACCCTCAGAATGTCCACATTCTCTCCCGCGGGTCCATTCGATGCTTGTCCGGAATGGTTTCGTCCCGTCCTTCTCTCCATACCGAATTGGGATAAGATAACTGGAATTTGGAAACAAATGGAAGGGTTTAGGACACAAGGAAAGGAGTCAAGAAGGGATCAAGAAGGACTGGATAACTTTGTACATTGTAGTTGGCAATAGCAAATTACTGGAATTTGCTGCTTGATTGTACTATAGGTGTGAGAGCCTAGGCTCTGATACCAACCTGTAACGCCCCGATCCCACGGATACGGAGACGTCACTGCGACGTATATACGTAGGTCAGAAAATGCCCCCACGCATATACGCTAAGCAATAAGTACAACAAGAATCAGAGTACACGACAAAGCGTGATATCCATAAATATGCCAACATAAAAGTACAAGTACAAGTCATCACAAAATATGATAAAATATTACACATTACATGTATCTTTTATCACAAACAAGTTCAAAAGCAAAAGATACAATATAAACACAAAATGCTCACGAGTAGGATGAAGATCCCGTGAGTCAAAAAGAGAGATCTGGCACAAGGACTGGAGCTAATCGGCCTGCTCACTAAAGAAAGCTTGGTCCTCTGTGGATGGCTCCACTTCGATCCAAGCTTCAGAACCTGAATATGCAAATCCAAGGGGGTCAAGACCTCATAACAATAATCAGGCTACAGCCAAATGGCATAAGAGACATAAATAAGTAAGGGGGAACAGTAAGATAAATATCAATCAGTAGGAAATGAAAGCATAAAGAGTAAGAGTCTGAATACAATAGATCCACCGTTAATGTCTTATTATTATTACTTGTCTTACTATGATATCTAGCTATGTGACCCAGCGTCCCAGCGCACATAGATCCATATCCTAGTAAAGCAAGGTTGTTATTGGAAACCAGCGGTTTATCGACGAACTATGTTTACAGTGGGTCCCGTGCATGGCCGGGACCACGGTCCAGGGTGTTCCGTTGCTGGTAACGGAACCAGCCGCAAGGCCTAACAGGAGGGACTTATGTATGCCCTTTGTCATGACAGTATTCAGGAAGAGGGAGCAAGCACTCCCCTCGGTCCCCTGGAGGCCCTCAGGTTAGACCGGAATATGATTGTACAATATACCTAATGCCACTGTAAACACGAACACATATCGATATCCGTATGTTTTTCCCCGACCCATATGTAAGTTGGTCCATTTTATACGAAAGTCAAGTGTATCATGCTTGGTTCAAGTGATGGCATGATAAGTGGTGATATTCATATTTTAACAAGTTATGAAGCGATGATATGTAATAACAAGTCATGAAGTAATATGAGGTAATGTCCATCAAGTAACATGTCATGTAGTACCAGTTATGAAGCATGAACAGGAATAATATGTCACACATGTATCAAAGGTAAAATCCAAATTCAGATAGGAAATCAACTAAGTCAGACATTCAGAATTAGTCGACTAGGTGGAAGGATTAGTCGACTAATAGGGGTCTTAAGTCGACTAACAGTCTAGATGAGTCGACTAAAACTGGGTTCCAGAGAGTTGTAATTCTGTTTCAGGAAAAGTTAGTCGACTAGGGTTGTAAGGGTAGTCGACTAACATGGACTACTAGTCGACTAACGGATACTTAAGTCGACTAAGTCTGTGATACAGAGAGTTGATGTTTTATTTCAGGAAAACAGGAGTCGACTAGGGAGGAATGGGTAGTCGACTAGGGGTCCTAAGTCGACTAATATTTTGGATGAGTCGACTGGAACCGAGAGTTGGGTTTTCTGGTTCAGGAAAGATTAGTCGACTATTAATAAGGATAAGTCGACTAAAACTGTGTTTCCCGAGAAGTTATGTTTCAGAACAGGTGGGTTAGTCGACTAATTCCTAGGTTAAGTCGACTAATCGTGGGAAAAACTGGGTACGAATTAGGGTTTTGTTGTTTGTGTTTGATGGTCTAAAAATACGATTTTCATGGCACAAGTGTACATGAATTGACAACACAAGTATATAAAGAAGTTGTCTAGTCTTGGTGAGTAAAAATACTCACAAGGATTGGTTATGTGAAGCTTGATCCAAGGTGATAAATCCGACGAAGAGAGAGATGATCCCCAATCCAAAAGAAGTGGCTTGATTGAGGTTGAAGATGAAGATCTTGTTGATGCTTGAGATGGAGATGAAGAAGACCTAGGTGCTTTTGGAGTTAGGGTTTGAGTTTGAGATGGAGAAGGAAGAGGTGAGGGCTACTTCTTTGGTGGAATGAAGAAAAAGGAAAAGAAATGTAAGGGATATGTTTATATAGGATTTTGATTTTGTAAAGGAGGTGTAAATAAGGTAATTGAGAGGGGGTTTTGTGTAAATAGGGGAGGGGATGAGTGTCCCTTTCTTGGGCCACTTGGCCGGCCATGGGAGAGAGAGAGAGAGATGCATTAAATGAGGAAGTAGGTGGGAGTTGGTGGAATTTTGGAGAAAGTGGAATTATTGAAAAATTGGAAAATGGAAAAGCTTGTGGTTGTGGAGAAGGAAGGAAATTAAGAAAAAGGAAAAAGGAAAAGAAATTATAAATGAAGATATTTCTCTTGGATTTAAAATTTTAAAAATGTTGAAAAGACAATTTCCCGGGTTTAAGTCGAGGATGCGGAAAACATTTCGGAAAATACCGAAATCGTCTGAAATTCAAGTATCTCGGAACGACTCGTAAATTTTACTAAAAATCAAGAATATTATTTTAAGACTCATGGTGAAATTCGTTTGGAGAAATAATTTATATTTTAAAACTAAAAATCCCGGAATCAGTTATCTACCGACTCCGTTGGAATTTCATAAATTCATAAAATTCTCAGAAAAAGTATTAGATAGAAAATATGATTCTAAGAAATAAAGTCTAAAGGACCTTCTAGAAATCCCTAACTGTTTGTGAATTAAAAATCCGAGAATCGATCAGCGGCACTGGTCGACACCGGTTTTGAAAATATTTAATTAAATTCAGGAAAATTCCAGAAAATTATAGAAAATACATAATATTGGAAAATGATTTTTTTAAAACTAAAATCGGTCAAATACAGGAAGTAAATCGAAAAATACGATCGAAAAACTGAATACGCAACTAAGTACGTATTCCGGGAACGGGGTATTACATAAACCCTTCAGAAAACTTGCTGTGTTCAAGTTGCTCTTTGCCTATCTTCTCTTTGAGAGTTTTGGTAGACAGAGTTACTCCATCTACCATCCGAAGGGGAGATCCCTGGAAGGTCTCGACGGTCACCCGGTCAACGGAGAACAAGATTCACTCTCCACCGCCACTTGAAGAACCCAGCCTTAAACAAAGGAGGATTCAAGACTCAACATCCTCCCTCCCTTGTAATCGGAAGACTGATCTGTTGTAATTTTCTATCCAATCAAAAGAATTTTACAATCGAATCCTCCTTTTCCGACCCATACAAGAGATGGCGACTCCGCTGGGGACTACATTTGTCACTGACGAACAAATCGTGACGCAAGGTGACGTCCTCCATAAGGGAAAGATGGTCGAATCGCTCGTTGTCGAGTTCGACCAGGCAAAGTATGAAGAGTTTCTCTCTTCCGGCTCCAAGAGCCTAAAGACCCGCGTCTGTCGCAGGGTCTCTATGGGGACTTGCCCCGAAACCCGCTCTGAGACTCTCTCGGGCGCTGCTGCTGCAAAGGGTGTCGCAACCAACTGTGTCAAGCGTGACACACGCGCCAACGTCTCTCAGGAGACCCGCGTGGCCTCAGGCGCAACTGCTGTAAAAGATGTCGTGGCCAATCACGCCATGCGTGGTACACGCGCCAACATCTCTCGGGAGACCCGCGTGGTTAAGCCCTCTGGTATCCAGCCAGTTCATCTTCTCCCTCAACACCAAGCCGTCGTAGGTTTCTCTCCACCTCCGCGACGCAACCGAAACGCTGAGCGCCGACAGAGGAGGCGTGCGCGTCAGCTGCAAGTTGGAACTTCTGATTGTCCAACTGAGGTAGGACGCAAGGTTCAAACTGGCGTCTTGGCTGCGCCGCATCCAGCACGCGAAGTCCGCGTTTGGCGGCCCAAACGCGAGACTCTCCAAATTAGTTCCTCTAAAGCCCTACTCACCAGACGCCAAGGCGAAGCTTCCGCGCCTCGTCAAGTAAAAGAGGCACGCGCCCTTAGGCGTAGGGCCCAGCAGCCCGCTCTCTCTCAAGCGTCCCTGCCCCGACGCACCAAGCAGCAACGCGACAGCCGCGTCTCCTCTCAGCAGAGACGCCAGTCACACATCCTAAAGCTGCGACGCGAGAACCGCGTCTCTGAATTCTGCGTCCGAGCTGAACAGCGCAAGAATGCCTCCCGCCCTCGAAGTTGCGAGGCTAATCTCTTCGATCCTCTTCCCATGGATCTAAGGGATTACTTGACAAAGAAAAGAAGTGCTAATCAAACCACTTCATCATGTTGCTGCCAACGGCTCATCTCCATGCTCTCTGAGTGCCGTTGCGGTTCAGGCGCGAACCAGCAGTCTTTAGTTAGACAGCTGACCCTGATTCCCCTATCAGCCAAAAGAAGACGCTCTTACAGGCGGAGGATCTTCTCTGACACTGAGTATTCAGAGCTCACTGCAAATATGACGAGCAGGAGCAGGGGAAAACAGCCTGTAGTAAGCTCCGACGAGTCTGACTCTGAACCGGAAGGAGTGTACCGACACACTCGCACCCGGACCGGGGCCATTCCCCCGATCAACTACAATGCTCTAGCCCGGGGCATTGAGATTAATGACTCGCACTCTGCCATTGCAGAGTCGCAGGCCTCAAACTCTTCTATAGAGAAAGAGGCCTTCACATACATGACGAGCACTCCTGAGGAGACCGCTAAGCGCTTGGAGCTGCAAGCCCAGGTCCAGAAGGAACAACTCGAGATGATTCGTGCTCAGTAAGAATCCATCGACTCTCTCAAGCAGATGCTCGCACAGTTGCTCGAAGACAGGAGGAAATTTCCCCTAGAAAGTCTAAGGGCAAACGAAAAGAGGGAGAAAGCTCATCTTCCGAACACTCCGAGAAGAAAGAGCAACCCACCTCTGGTTCGTCTAAATCCTCGTCGTAGGAAAAGAACGATCAAGACCAGGGAAAGGTTCATTCTAAAAGAATGAATCAGTTGGAGCAGCGCCTAGAAGCCCTTACCAATCGGAAAGGTCATCAAGAGGCAGGAGTGGTCCGCCCATATCCAGCCGAATGGGACCTGGTTCCATACCCGCCCAAGTTCAAGGCTCCAACCCTCCAAGCATTTGATGGGAAAGGTTCACCGAACCAACACATCTACTATTTCAAGTCCCAAACTGGGAATGTGGTAGATAATGACGCCATCCTGGCGCGTTTATTCATCGGCACCCTAAAAGGGCTGGCTTTTGAATGGTTCATGAAGCTTCCAGAAGGTTCCATCAAGAACTGGGGTGATTTGGAGAAGCTTTTCTTAACACGCTTCTTCGAAGATGACTCGGAGGTCAACATGCTTACCCTTTTAGCCACCAAGCAGCGAAAGGGAGAGTCCGTTAAGTCTTTCGTGGAAAGATTTTGGAAAGTGCACTCCGATGTCCGAGCGGTATGACCCAGGTTACCCTGGTGGAAACATGCCGCCACAATCTCCAAACCTCACTCCTTACTCAAATAGGAGTTGCTGAAAGCCGCACCTGGAAGTAATTAGTCCAACAAGGTGAACAGGCTGAGGAGATTGTCGCCCGCGTCAGAGCGGAAAAAAACAAACCCAGGCCTGAAAGGTCAACGAGGCGTGCGCCAGACACATCCCTCCAAGCCAAAAGGAAGGATAACTTGGCAGCAGAGACCAAGTCCCCTGTCAAACCTCAACCGGTCAAGGGAAGTGGCTCTTCAAGCCAACCACGGGCCAACAAGCAGTATTCCTTCAAGGATAAACATGTCGACTCGCTCTTCAAATTACTCAACAAGAGCAATCGACTGAAGCTTCCTGAAGCTAGGCGCCCCGAGGAAGTCGGTAAAACCGACAATCCCAGCTACTGCATGTACCACAGGATGTTGGGACACCATACGAAGAGCTGTTATGTCTTCAAGGACATCCTTCAGGCCCTGATTGATGCGGAGGTATTGAAACTCCGACCAGAGCAGAAGAAGGTGACGGCTAATATGACGTCAGTTCTCCAGTTTGGGAGACAACCCCTAACACCCTCTGGAGTAGTCCCTATCCCAAGAGGAGAGCTGAGAATGGTCAACACAGACCCTCACCAACAGTAAGAAAAGGGTTTGGTACCTGTTCCCACACCTCGGGGAGAAGTCATGTGGGTTCATCCCGACCTTATTGATGGCCAGCAATGGACTACTTAACCAGCAGGAAGTCCAAAGGCAAAGCAAAGGTTTCATCCTGCAACGTGGTGTGTGCCTCTTCTCGAGAAGCGGAAACTGATATTCCCTCACTAACCGACTCAGAAGAGGAGACAATAGTTCTGGCCGCAGAACCCAGTCAGCTGGTGGCAGAAACCCGTTCGGGGCAGCCATATTTGAAAAAGTATGGTGAAATGGCGGTAACTCCTCCAAGACCCGCTGCAGAGCCAGCCAAGCCCTCCAAGAAGCAACCCGGGAGAAACAGAAAGAACTTCAGTTTTCCCGAGTTTTTTCAAAAGACATAGCGGAAGGATCCACGGCACCTTACCGCTTTGATGTCCTGGCTCAACTAGCCAACATCCCGGCGCGGATTACGCTTTATGAGCTTCTTAGACTATCAAAGTCGACCAGAGAAGCTCTACAAGAAGCTCTGGCCAATGCTGAAGTCTTCATGACCCAGCTATCAAAGGAGGAAGATGTAGAGGATTGCCTCCACGCCTCCCAAAATATTCCCCGCATCACCTTCACGGCAGATGATATGCAAGTCAAAGGGAAGCATGATCGACCCCTTTACTTCGCAGGGTATATTGGATCATCTGAGGTGAACCGCATTCAGGTAGATCTCGGGTCTGCATTGAGCATTATGCCTCGCAGGGTCATGCAACATCTCGGGATTCCTACTCACCATTTGAGCCCTACCCAGACGACCATTTATGGGTTCAATGCCAATAATACCCGTCCAATGGGGAAGGTCAAGCTCAAATGCCAGATTGGAGACCTAAGGTCAGAGGTGACATGCTACGTCATAGATGCTGACACCTCCTACAATCTACTGCTGGGAAGACCCTGGATTCATCACAATTCTATCGTTCCCTCTACCCTCCACCAGGTCATGAAATACATTGACGGGAGTGGAAAGGTGCGAACGTTGATTGCCGAGAGGCATCCGTTCAAGGGAGTGGAGAATTATTTCACAGATTCCCTCCTATATCAGGAATCTATGGAAATAGATGAAATCCCGCAACCAGAGGAACCAGACTCTGGCAATGAAGCCGACACCGAGCTGGAGGAAGACGAGTGTGTGTGGGAGCTAGATCCACCTGTAACGGGCATTAATAAGCCCGATGTTGATAATACCTCCGCCGATGATGTAGGCGGTTGGTACATTAATAAAGAATTAGATTTAGCGTATTTTTCTGTGTTTGCTTCTGATTCAGTGCCGTCAGACACTAGTACCGACGTGGATGACGATCTCTGGTCGGCAATGGATGCTTTGACATCGTTGCATGTACCAGTGAAATCGTCCTTTGAAACATGTCGAAATGTCAGCGATGCGCAACAATCAATATTCATGGTTCCAGCGAGAAGGAAGGGCCAAAGACCAATTCTTTTCGGACGAATTGAATCCGAACCAATGAATCATGAAGAATCAAAAAGCGAGCAAGAATCCCCTCAGTTCGGTCATTATGAGCCAAAGGCACTCAGAATGATGAAACGCATGGGGTATGACATAACAAGCGGACCCGGGTTGAATTTTGGCAAAGGAAGGAGAACGCTACTTCGATCCTTTGTGCCGAAAGGAAAGCACCCGATTATTATCATCAGACTCGCAGGGGGTTGGGCTATGTATCAACTCCAGCTCCATCAGCTTCTGATTCTGGAGGGTCATCAGGCCATAAAAACTCTTCAGGCATGTCATCGTGGGAGTCAGATGTCAGCGTCGGCAACATCTTCGGAGAACTTTCAGTGAATATGGTTTCAACAAGCCACCTGGAAAACGAAGATGAAGAAATGATCCAGTCCGATACGGATCCTTGGATCAAACATTTAATTACTCTCTGGATACCCGCTTTGAACAGCGAGAGCCACCCACAGAAGACAAGATTGTTCAGATCAATCTGGGGGATGAGGCTAATCCTAAGCCCATCTTCATAAGCGACGGCCTGTCACCGTCGGAGAAAAAGGATCTAATATCTCTTGTTCAAGAGTATAGAGACGTCTTCGCCTGGAATTACGAAGACATGCCTGGACTTGATCCTCAAGTGGCTATGCACCGCCTCAACATCAATCCGGACATAAAGCCCGTCAAACAACAACAGCGACGGTTCTGTCCAGAAATAATGGAGGCAATTCAATCAGAAGTCAGAAAGCTCATAGATTCTGGCTTCATCAGGGAAGAGCAACATCCCGACTGGGTAGCAAACATCGTCCCCGTTGCCAAGAAAAACGGAAAGATCCGGATCTGCATCGACTTCCGTGGTCTAAACGAGGCTTGTCCCAAAGACGAATTCCCACTGCCAATCACAGACGTCATGATTGACAATATTTGTGGATTCGAACGAATGTCCTTCATGGACGGGTTCTCAGGATACAATCAAATCAAAATGTATCCTGACGACGAAAAGCACACCTCCTTCAGGACACCATTGGGGGTCTACTGCTATACCGTCATGCCCTTCGGACTGAAGAATGCGGGGGCAACATATCAAAGGGCCATGAACGCCATTTTCCAGTGGCAAATGCGCAAAACGGTGGAATGTTATGTTGATGATATTGCGGTGAAAAGTCGCGCTAAGGGTGATCACATAGCTGACCTGAAAGTGGTCTTTGACATCATGCGAGGTCATCAATTAAAGATGAATCCCACCAAGTCCTTCCTGGGGTGGCCAGTGGTAAATTCTTAGGATTCATTGTAACCTCCACCGAAATCCATTTGGACACAGAAAAGGTTCGCGCTATCCAGGAGATGCAACCTCCGAGAAATCTCAAGGAACTCAGGGGATTACAAGGACGATTGGCGTACATCCGCAGGTTCATCTCAAACCTCTCCGGAAGATGCCAACCCTTCGCTAAGTTAATGAAGAAGGGTGTCTCGTTCATTTGGGATGACGCTTGCCAACAAGCCTTTGAGGAAATCAAGCAATACCTCACCCAACCACCAGTCCTTGCAGCTCCGATATCCGGAAAACCTTTCCTGGTATACGTCCGAGCAATGGATCATTCTTTGGGAGCTCTACTAGCCCAGAATGATGATCAAGGACGAGAAAAAGCGATCTACTATCTGAGTAGAACAATGATCGGAGCCGAACATCGGTATAATCTGATCGAGAAGGAATGTTTGGCATTAGTGTTCGCCATTCAGAAAATGCGACACTATCTGGTAGGCCAAATTATAAACGTCATATCAAAAGTAAACCCCCTGAGGTTACTTATGACTAAGCCTTCATCATTGAACGGCCGGCTGGCAAAATGGGCCATATTTCTATCCCAATATGAGATGCACTTTTTACCACAAAAGGCTATTAAGGGACAAGCGGTGGCGGATTTCCTAGCTGAGCACCCAGATCCGAGGGCAACCAAACTCTACGAGGATCTCCCATATGAAGTGGCCGAAGTCTGTTTGACTCAGACATCGTTTGAAAGTCAAGTGTGGCAACTCTTCTTTGACGGTGCATCCAGAACGAACCCAAAAGGACACATAGTAGCGGGGGTAGGAGTAGTACTCGTCTCGCCACAGAACTATGTGATTCCTCGAGCTGTCTCATTAACCGAACCTTGTTCCAACAATGTGGCGGAGTACAATGCTCTTTTGATTGGGATGCAACTCGCCGATGAGATTGGCGTTAAAAATCTCGAGGCATATGGTGACTCCAAACTCATCGTCAACCAAGTTCGCGGGGAGTACGAAGTCAGACATGAAAACCTAGTACCCTATTACAATGCAACTGTCCACATGGCTGGGAAGTTTACAAACTTCTACATTGACCATGTACCGCGCAGGCAAAATGCGCATGCAGATGCACTGGCATCCCTCGCGGCCTCCTCAGCTCTTCCAGCTGGAGCAATGGAGAAGATATTCGTCTACAGCCACGACCTGTATTGCCCGAGATTGCTCTCAAGGACTATCAGGAGTCAAAGGGAGGTTCTCAAAGCAAAGAAGCGCTGGAATTGTCAACCGGTCCAGAGCTTAGAGACTGGCGATTCCCCTATATCGATTATGTCTTGTACGGCATTCTGCCTGAGGACATCAAGGAAGCGGCTGCCATTCGAAGGAAAGCCCCTAAATTCTACTATAATGCGATTACACGAACACTGTATCGTCGATCGCATGACGGGATCTTGCTTCGCTGCCTTTAACAAAAGGAGGCACAGGAGGTATTGAAAGAAGCCCATGACGGCATGTGTGGAGCCCATCAACCTGACCCAAAACTTGCATACCGACTCCAAAGGTTGGGATATTATTGGCCCAAGATGATCGCTGACGCCATCACCTATGCTAAAAGATGTCACGCCTGCCAAGTACATGGCGATTTCATCCATCAAGCACCAGGCTACCTTCACTCCACGGCTTCTACTTGGCCATTTGAAATGTGGGGGATGGATGTGGTTGGCCCTATCAGCCCTCCATCATCAAAAGGACATCGGTTTATTTTGGCCATAACCGATTACTTCTCCAAATGGGCTGAGGCCGTTCCTTTGAAGGAGGTGAAGTCATCTGATGTGATCAAATTCGTGAAACATCAAGTCATTTACCGTTTTGGGGTACCTTGGCGAATTGTCCACGACAACGGATCCCAGTTCATCAGTCAGGCTTTCCAGAGATTCTGCGCCAAGTTCAGAATCCAGAGTGTGTCCTCAACGGCATACTACCCCGCCGCTAACGGCCTCGCAGAAGTTTTCAATAAGACCATTGGCAAGTTTCTCAAGAAATTCGTCTCGAAAAGTCAACGTGACTGGGATCACAAGCTAGGTGAATGCTTATGGGCTTATTGCACAACTGTCAGAACCCCGACTAAAGCTACGCCATTTTCTTTGGTATATGGGTGTGAAGCCGTCCTTCCACTCGAAATCCAAATTTCCATCTCTACGTGTCGCCCTGACAGCGGAGATAACAACAGAGGAGAAGCATCGACAGCGACTCCAAGAATTGGAAGCCTTGGATGACAAACGTCTGCAGGCCCAACAACAAATCGAGCTTTACCAAGCCCGAATTACCAGAGCCTTCAACAAGAAAGTTAAAATGCGAACTTTCAAGAAAGGCGATCTTGTCTTAGCCGTCAGAAGACCCATGGTGATGACGCACAAGACAAAAGGAAAATTCCAACCCAAATGGGAAGGACCATTCGTAGTAGAGTCAGTCTACTCAAATGAATCGTATCGTCTCATAACTTCAAATGGCGATACACTCATGATGCCGATCAATGGCAGATTCTTGAAGAAGTACTATCCTTAATAGTACTCCTCCACCGATCAAGTTAAAAGTACACCTCTGATCAAAACAAGAAGAGCTTCTTCATTAACATCCGACGCCTCCAACGGCTAAGGATAGAGGAAAATGTTGGCTTCTAAGCCCAACATAAGTCTTCGACAACTCATCATGCTGAGGGGAATAGCATGGCTAGCCCAATTCAAACGGTAGTTGGTAAAGGCACCTCAAATTCGTTGATAGCTGAGGGTTTGCTAAAAATCCTAAGTGGACTTGACTCCACTCTCCCCTCCAAAATCCCTTACCAATTCTCATCCACAGAATGGTTGGTCTACGAAATACAGTCGTTGCCAAGTTAACACTATACCTCTGGCACTTCAAACTCCACTTGCCAATTCTCATTAATAGAATGGCAAGTCTTCAAAATTGCTCATATCGCAAATCCAAATTTGTCAAGTTAACACTATACCTCTGACATATTTTTTTTTACCCCACTTGCCAATTCTCATCAATAGAATGACAGGTCCTAAAATTGCTCATATCGCAAATCAATTTCTGTCAAGTTAATACCACACCTCTGACAAATTACTGTTAAGTTAACACTATACTTCTAAATAGTACATCGAGTTTCTGTCAAGTTAACATCACACCTCTGACAGTCACCTTCCTTCAGACTTCCATATCGAAGCTGAAATGAACAATGCTAGGTTTAACACTACACCTCTAGCATCCAGGTCATCGCCAAGTTCAACAATACACTTATGGCCATGACTTTTCCTCGGACTTCCCCGTTGAAGTCAAGATGACTAATGCCAAGTTCAAAATTACACCTCTAGCATTACCCTCATTGTCAAGTTAAACATTACACCTATGACAGTGACACTTTCAGTTTTCTTGGGCGAAAACTGAAATGCTTCTGAGTCAAGTTAATATCACACCTCTGACTTACATTCTTGTCAAGTTAACATTACACTTCTGACAAGACTACATTCAACCCGTTAAGTTAATATCACACCTCTAACGGTAAAGATTTTCCTAGATTCCCCGCGAGTCTAGTCTCACTTGTTATTCTCCTCAACAGAACAACAAGTCTACCCAAAAACATTGTTAGGTTAACATTACACCGTTAACAGTGTTTTCATCAACTCTCCAGTTGAGCTTAAACCTTTGATAAAAGCTCACCTTCCCTGGGGGTACCAATTCAACCTGTTACTTTCTTTTATAAAGTGGCAGGTCCACCAAAATCATTTTATCCTTGTCAAGTTAATATCACACCTCTGACAGCACTGTGGGGTTCCTGAAATAGGATCTTTTCTCCACAAAATTTGACTTGTTAAAATTTTCATCATAGTTTTGATAAGCCAAAGATTCTTTGCTTCTATGCGTCTGACTAAAAACAAAAAAGTTCAAGACAATAGAAGAGACGAAAAGAAAAGTGTCACTTTTATTTATATCCAGGCATATGAAAATGATACAAAACGCTCTCTTATACAATGAGATTGAGTGTTACAGTTAAGGAGTACAAAGAAGTCCCTCTCTCTCTCAGAGGTTGCACTCACTCCTCAAAGCTGCATACAATTCCAAGTACAAGATGCTTGGAAGGGCGCCAAAGTAGGATCAGACATTGTGGCAATGATCAGAAGCTGGTTGCACCATGATGCATGATGTAAACATCGAAGAAGTCTCTGGTTGATCGAGAACAATGGTGTTTCTTGAGGTCGAAAGGCAGCAGAGTCTTCTGATTCCACCTGACCATCCGAAGTGGCGGATACGATCCCTCGTTGATGAATATCTTTCCACCAGAAGGTCATCCAGTAGGCATGGAGTTTTTCTCAATGTCACTTCTGGGGTAAAGAGGAGGTTTTGAGACCTCACAGGGGATGCTACCCACCACTATATCCACCGCTACCCCCGCTGCCATCCTCACTCTGACCATGCCATGCCAAGAAGCATGACTGGTGCATTGAATCCAAAGAGATCTTGGCAAGGGTCCGGTCCCCATCTCCTGAAGACAGGGGTCATGACTTCTTCTCCTGTGGTCGACCATCGACCAAGTTCGCTGGCCGATATATTCTCCCAAGGGCCCAGCGAACATGAAAAAGGATGATCAAGCCTACCTGCAAGAATGTAACGCCCGATCCCGGCGATACGGGGTCGTCACTGCAACGTATATACGTAGGTCAGAATTACCCCCCCGTATATACGCTAAGCATCAGTACAGACAAGAATCAGAGTACGGAAGCAAATGGTGCATTATACATTCCAACACATATATACAATTACAGAATTATCACCAGAGTGATTACAATATTACATGAATATCATATCACTAATATGCGCAAATGCGGGAATACAAGCAGATGTACAAGAGTAAAACAGCATAAAGGTACTCACGAGTTTAAAAAGAGAAACTCGAGAGACTCACAGGGGGCCTGGAAGGATGTGGCTCAGGTCGGTCGGCTGGAGATCCACGCTACTGCTGCGTTACTCTGAACACACGCTCCTAGCTCCAAGACCTGGACGTGAGAATCCAGGGGAGTCAAATGATACTCCCCAGGCGAGTGTAGAAGCAAAACCAAGTGGTGAAGCAGGGTGAGCACAATAATGCATATATCAAGTGGGAATACTCAGTAGGCAGATAGGATAGAGCAGGTAAGAATAGATATGGCATGATAATCATAAAACAGGGAATCCGAATAAAACCAATCCGAACTACCATAATACTCATAAAACACGAAATCCGATATAAAGTCCGGGAAAAGCAAATACGGTAAGGCACAGCACAGATTCATAGCTATTTAAGATGTAGGCTTTGGTATGCGTCCCATTCCACATACCTCTACTTACAACTTAAAGAGCCGGTTATTATGACACTTTATTATACTCGTCTAACCCATATATCTCGGTATGTGTCTCGGTGTACGGCCAACTCACATACATCCAGATATAAGCAAGTCGAGGTTGTTATTGGAAACAGCGGTTGTATCAACGAACTATGTTTACAGTGGGTCCCGTGCATACCCGGGACCACGGCCCAGGATTGTTCCGTTGCTTGAAGACGGAACCTGCCGCAAGGCTAAACAGGAGGGACTTATGTATGCCCTTGTCATGACAGTAAACAGGAAAGGGAGAAAGCACTCCCCTCGGTCCCCTGGAGTACCACAGGTAAGACCGGATATATAGTGCACAACCTAATGCCACTGTAAACACGAACACATATCGATATCCGCATGTTTCCCCCGACCCAATACAAGTTGGTCCATTTTAAGATTCAATAGTTTAATTATCACTTTACGGGAAAAACAGGAAATAGACATGATCAGGAATAAGGAGTACATAAGTACTATATAGTCAGGTCACTGCATGTAAAGCAGGAATACAATATACAGGTCACTGATCATGACACAGAATCATAAGTCAAGGTCCCCGTAAAGATGATAATCACAAGTCAAATCATCATGCTGGGTGTCAAGTGATAGCATGACAGAGTGGTGATATTTAGTAAACAACCAAACATAACAAGAGATGGATAATAATCAGGTGGCAAGTTATGTCAAGAGATTGATAATAGTCTGGGTAAGTCAGGTCGTACCAGAGGGTCTAGCCAAATAGTAGTATGTCAGGTGGTCAGGTGATAACACTCTAGATGTCAGGTGATATACATGTGTTAAAAGGAAACATGCAACTAACAAGTCTGAAGTAGTAGTAGGGCAAGTGTAAACATAACAGTAATCCAAAGTCCAACGACCACGAAGGGTCGGCCACGCATAGCATAAAGCAATAAAAGATATAAAGCATGAAATACAATACATGAAGCTAAATCGAGAACATGCGCATAATCAATGAAATAAGAAGTAAGAGGGTAGCGAGTGAGAACACTCGCCTGAGTCACCAATATACCGAAATATCCGAAATCCACGGAAGCTCGGGATGCGCCATAACCTGTGATATAAACATGTAGAGAGAAGAGGAGAGAGAAGGAGAGAAGGGAATATGGTGTTTGTCAAATGACAAGTCAAGTAGTACCTATACATGAGATAAGTCTAGAGGGTAAGGTTCATGTTCAAGAAAGGAATCAACTAAGATGGCTAGGCAAAGTTAGTCGACTAGGATGGAAGAGTAGTCGACTAATAGTGGAGTTAGTCGACTAACAGTCTGGTATAGTCGACTAGAACTGGTTTCCAGAGAGTTGGGTTTGGTTTCAGGGAATAGTTAGTCGACTAGGTTAGGAGGGGTAGTCGACTAATAATGATCTTAAGTCGACTAACAGATACTTAAGTCGACTAAGTCTGTGATACAGAAAGTTGGGGTTTCTGTCTCAGGATAAATTAGTCGACTAGGGAAGAATGGGTAGTCGACTAATAGTCTATAGTCGACTAATAATATAGTCAAGTCGACTAGGGCCGAGAGTTAAGGTTTCTGGTTTCAAGCAAGGTTAGTCGACTAGGGTCAAGAGTGTAGTCGACTAAAGGTCTCTAGTCGACTAGGAAAATAGGTGAGTCGACTAATACTGTGTTTCCAGAAAAGGTTAAGTTTCAGCTAAGGGTTTCTAGTCGACTAGGTTCTAGGTCAAGTCGACTAATCGTCTGGAAACAGCAAACAGAACAGATTTCTAGGGTTGGGTTTGATGACTAAATAATCAAGGATTTAAAGACATAATTGAACATGATATGTGAACTTAAGCATGCTAAGAAATAACCAAGTCTTGGTGATTGAAATTACTCACCAAAAGGCACCAAGTGATGGAGGTTGATGATGAAAGGAAAGGTGGAGTCTTTTGGTGTTGTTGACCTTGTGGTGGTGGTTTCCATGGTGATGAAGGAAGAAGAAGATGAAGCTAGGTTGGAGAAGTGGTGGTGGTTGCCTTGGTGGAGATGAAGGAGATGGAGGTGGTGAAAGCTAGGGTTTGGCTTTTGGTGGAGAGAAATGAAAAGAAAGGGATTGAAATGAAAAGGAAATGTATATATAGGATTTGGATTTTGTAAAGGGAGTTGCAATTAAATGAAAGGGGAGGGCTTAATTGCAAAGTGGGGGTGAGGTGAGTGTCCTTCTCTTGGCCACTTGGCCGGCCATGGGATGAGGGAGAGAGAAATGCATTTAATGGGGTAGGTGGGAGTTGGTGGAATAAGAAAAAGAATTTGGAATTTTGGAAAATAGGAAAGTGTGTGGTGGAAGTTAAAGGAAAGGAAAGAAAGAAAATAGGAAATGGGAAAGAAAATGGAAAAGGGAAGAAATTCTCTTGGAATAGAAAATGAAAATAATGGAAGTGGCGGCTTCCCGGGATTCAGTAGTAGATACAGAAATCTTTCGGGAAAATACCGGAATCGTCCGAAATTCAAGTATCTCGGAACGACCCGAAATAATTACCAAAAATCAATAATAATATATAAAGACCGATAGTGAAATCCGTTTGAAGAAATACTTTATAGTTTTAAAACTAAAAATCCTGGAATCAATAATTTACCGACTCCGTTGGAATTTTCATAAAATCATAAAATCCTCAGAAAAAGAATGTAGGTAGAAAATATGATTCTAAGGAATAATGTCTAAAGAATCATTTAGAAATTCCAAACCGTTTGAGAATTAAAAATCCAGGAATCGGTCAGCGGTACTGGCCGACACCGGTTTTGGAGAAATTCCTTTTAATCCAAGATAATCCAGAAAATCATATAAAATCCAAAATATTGGAAAATAATCTTTGGAACTGAAATCGGTCAAATCTAAACACCGGAAAGGCCAAATCGGGTAATATACTAGGATCGGGTCCTTCGGTTCAGACTAGGGCTGACTCCGTGTCCACGAATCCAAATCCAAAACAAAAACAATCATATAAGGAATTCATCATACAGAATAAATACAGGAAACAAATCGAAAAAATACGACTGAAAATCTGAATACGCAACTAAGTACGTATTCCGGAAACGGGGTATTACAATCCACCCACCTTACAAAAATTGCGTCCTCGCAATTTCGTTAAGGGGCAAATTGAATACAAAGGGACAAAGGCTGGAATTTATACTAATTAAGATATGAAGCACTATAGGTAGGGCTCTCAAGTCAACTGAATAATAATCATACTCTGCATTTCCGGCTGAAGATGTCGTGGCTGTGTAATAAAAAAAACCCCGAAAATCCTGAGCATAATAAAGAAGACCGATAATTAAGAATCCGACTGCTGTCCTCTGAAAGATAGCCAGATCAAGATCGATCTGGAGAATACCAAGCTTCATAGAATTGGCCGAAGGGATCACATAATAGCTTCCTTCTGAACCAGCCACTACCTCTCTAGTCTAGTCATATCTTAAAATAGTATAAGGTTTCATAAAACCAAAACATAAAACCAAAACAGGGAAAGGATAGGAGTGATTAGGAATCAAGGGAAAGATATTCAAGGAGGGATTAGAAATCAAAGGAAAGATAGCCAAGAAATAGATAACTCTGCACTTGCAGTTGGAATGTATAACCAAGACTCATGTATTCCAGTTGCAAATCTCTTTACCATTGATTTGCCTTCTGGACGTACTGAGGAGGTTAGAGCCTAAGCTCTGATACCAACCTGTAACGCCCCGATCCCGGCGATACGGGGTCGTCACTGCAACGTATATACGTAGGTCAGAATTACCCCCCCGTATATACGCTAAGCATCAGTACAGACAAGAATCAGAGTACGGAAGCAAATGGTGCATTATACATTCCAACACATATATACAATTACAGAATTATCACCAGAGTGATTACAATATTACATGAATATCATATCACTAATATGCGCAAATGCGGGAATACAAGCAGATGTACAAGAGTAAAACAGCATAAAGGTACTCACGAGTTTAAAAAGAGAAACTCGAGAGACTCACAGGGGGCCTGGAAGGATGTGGCTCAGGTCGGTCGGCTGGAGATCCACGCTACTGCTGCGTTACTCTGAACACACGCTCCTAGCTCCAAGACCTGGACGTGAGAATCCAGGGGAGTCAAATGATACTCCCCAGGCGAGTGTAGAAGCAAAACCAAGTGGTGAAGCAGGGTGAGCACAATAATGCATATATCAAGTGGGAATACTCAGTAGGCAGATAGGATAGAGCAGGTAAGAATAGATATGGCATGATAATCATAAAACAGGGAATCCGAATAAAACCAATCCGAACTACCATAATACTCATAAAACACGAAATCCGATATAAAGTCCGGGAAAAGCAAATACGGTAAGGCACAGCACAGATTCATAGCTATTTAAGATGTAGGCTTTGGTATGCGTCCCATTCCACATACCTCTACTTACAACTTAAAGAGCCGGTTATTATGACACTTTATTATACTCGTCTAACCCATATATCTCGGTATGTGTCTCGGTGTACGGCCAACTCACATACATCCAGATATAAGCAAGTCGAGGTTGTTATTGGAAACAGCGGTTGTATCAACGAACTATGTTTACAGTGGGTCCCGTGCATACCCGGACCACGGCCCAGGATTGTTCCGTTGCTTGAAGACGGAACCTGCCGCAAGGCTAAACAGGAGGGACTTATGTATGCCCTTGTCATGACAGTAAACAGGAAAGGGAGAAAGCACTCCCCTCGGTCCCCTGGAGTACCACAGGTAAGACCGGATATATAGTGCACAACCTAATGCCACTGTAAACACGAACACATATCGATATCCGCATGTTTCCCCCGACCCAATACAAGTTGGTCCATTTTAAGATTCAATAGTTTAATTATCACTTTACGGGAAAAACAGGAAATAGACATGATCAGGAATAAGGAGTACATAAGTACTATATAGTCAGGTCACTGCATGTAAAGCAGGAATACAATATACAGGTCACTGATCATGACACAGAATCATAAGTCAAGGTCCCCGTAAAGATGATAATCACAAGTCAAATCATCATGCTGGGTGTCAAGTGATAGCATGACAGAGTGGTGATATTTAGTAAACAACCAAACATAACAAGAGATGGATAATAATCAGGTGGCAAGTTATGTCAAGAGATTGATAATAGTCTGGGTAAGTCAGGTCGTACCAAGAGGGTCTAGCCAAATAGTAGTATGTCAGGTGGTCAGGTGATAACACTCTAGATGTCAGGTGATATACATGTGTTAAAAGGAAACATGCAACTAACAAGTCTGAAGTAGTAGTAGGGCAAGTGTAAACATAACAGTAATCCAAAGTCCAACGACCACGAAGGGTCGGCCACGCATAGCATAAAGCAATAAAAGATATAAAGCATGAAATACAATACATGAAGCTAAATCGAGAACATGCGCATAATCAATGAAATAAGAAGTAAGAGGGTAGCGAGTGAGAACACTCGCCTGAGTCACCAATATACCGAAATATCCGAAATCCACGGAAGCTCGGGATGCGCCATAACCTGTGATATAAACATGTAGAGAGAAGAGGAGAGAGAAGGAGAGAAGGGAATATGGTGTTTGTCAAATGACAAGTCAAGTAGTACCTATACATGAGATAAGTCTAGAGGGTAAGGTTCATGTTCAAGAAAGGAATCAACTAAGATGGCTAGGCAAAGTTAGTCGACTAGGATGGAAGAGTAGTCGACTAATAGTGGAGTTAGTCGACTAACAGTCTGGTATAGTCGACTAGAACTGGTTTCCAGAGAGTTGGGTTTGGTTTCAGGGAATAGTTAGTCGACTAGGTTAGGAGGGGTAGTCGACTAATAATGATCTTAAGTCGACTAACAGATACTTAAGTCGACTAAGTCTGTGATACAGAAAGTTGGGGTTTCTGTCTCAGGATAAATTAGTCGACTAGGGAAGAATGGGTAGTCGACTAATAGTCTATAGTCGACTAATAATATAGTCAAGTCGACTAGGGCCGAGAGTTAAGGTTTCTGGTTTCAAGCAAGGTTAGTCGACTAGGGTCAAGAGTGTAGTCGACTAAGGGTCTCTAGTCGACTAGGAAAATAGGTGAGTCGACTAATACTGTGTTTCCAGAAAAGGTTAAGTTTCAGCTAAGGGTTTCTAGTCGACTAGGTTCTAGGTCAAGTCGACTAATCGTCTGGAAACAGCAAACAGAACAGATTTCTAGGGTTGGGTTTGATGACTAAATAATCAAGGATTTAAAGACATAATTGAACATGATATGTGAACTTAAGCATGCTAAGAAATAACCAAGTCTTGGTGATTGAAATTACTCACCAAAAGGCACCAAGTGATGGAGGTTGATGATGAAAGGAAAGGTGGAGTCTTTTGGTGTTGTTGACCTTGTGGTGGTGGTTTCCATGGTGATGAAGGAAGAAGAAGATGAAGCTAGGTTGGAGAAGTGGTGGTGGTTGCCTTGGTGGAGATGAAGGAGATGGAGGTGGTGAAAGCTAGGGTTTGGCTTTTGGTGGAGAGAAATGAAAAGAAAGGGATTGAAATGAAAAGGAAATGTATATATAGGATTTGGATTTTGTAAAGGGAGTTGCAATTAAATGAAAGGGGAGGGCTTAATTGCAAAGTGGGGGTGAGGTGAGTGTCCTTCTCTTGGCCACTTGGCCGGCCATGGGATGAGGGAGAGAGAAATGCATTTAATGGGGTAGGTGGGAGTTGGTGGAATAAGAAAAAGAATTTGGAATTTTGAAAATAGGAAAAGTGTGTGGTGGAAGTTAAAGGAAAGGAAAGAAAGAAAATAGGAAATGGGAAAGAAAATGGAAAAGGGAAGAAATTCTCTTGGAATAGAAAATGAAAATAATGGAAGTGGCGGCTTCCCGGATTCAGTAGTAGATACAGAAATCTTTCGGGAAAATACCGGAATCGTCCGAAATTCAAGTATCTCGGAACGACCCGAAATAATTACCAAAAATCAATAATAATATATAAAGACCGATAGTGAAATCCGTTTGAAGAAATACTTTATAGTTTTAAAACTAAAAATCCTGGAATCAATAATTTACCGACTCCGTTGGAATTTTCATAAAATCATAAAATCCTCAGAAAAAGAATGTAGGTAGAAAATATGATTCTAAGGAATAATGTCTAAAGAATCATTTAGAAATTCCAAACCGTTTGAGAATTAAAAATCTAGGAATCGGTCAGCGGTACTGGCCGACACCGGTTTTGGAGAAATTCCTTTTAATCCAAGATAATCCCAGAAAATCATATAAAATCCAAAATATTGGAAAATAATCTTTGGAACTGAAATCGGTCAAATCTAAACACCGGAAAGGCCAAATCGGGTAATATACTAGGATCGGGTCCTTCGGTTCAGACTAGGGCTGACTCCGTGTCCACGAATCCAAATCCAAAACAAAAACAATCATATAAGGAATTCATCATACAGAATAAATACAGGAAACAAATCGAAAAAATACGACTGAAAATCTGAATACGCAACTAAGTACGTATTCCGGAAACGGGGTATTACAAAGAAGCAACAAAATTAAAAGATCTGAAGCTTAGTATACTACAACAGAAAAACTAAGTGACAGACGCAGCTATCGCTGAGGACTTCAGACGCGGAAATGACCCGCACAGTGAACCGCGTCTTCACTGGCAGAAACAGACGCGGTCAAAATTGTGATATACACAGAATTCAGACGCAGTCTCATTTTACATCCGCGCTTAAAGGACGAGACGTGAAGAGAATCAGAAGCGAAAATTGCCATCTCCCTGTTGAATGAATAGGAGTTGCAAAATTCAAGCCTGAAACCTTCAGCCCGAAGTTAAAATTCTTCCAAGTCAGCGGCCTCAAAGCGCAAGCTCTGTGTGCAAAACCGGCAGCCAGGGGCCAAAGCCCACAGTATTGGCGTCCAGAGAAGTTTAAGTCGATGGCACAAATTCTAGAAAAGGAATGCACCAACTAAGACTTCATGAGAAAATCCAGATGATAATATCTCTTTAAGAGATATCAAAATTCAGACTTAGTTGGACTAAAAAATATCATGGCAAATTGGGACGGCGTACCCGCAGAGGCCTCTATTAAGAGTTGAACTCTCTGCATCAAAACGCGGACATAAAAGGTGCTCAAGGAGATGCTTTCTGTTATTGAAATTACTTGACAGTGGTAATCCTCTGAAGAGACCAAACAGAAGCATGAAAGCTCTGGATCATCTTCGTCCATGGAGGCAAGCCCCTGGTAAAAGTCCTTAAAGGGAGAAGATGGAGTCTCTCAGAGCACTCGCTTTTAAAAGAGAATAGTCCAAGTATGGGACCGCTAAAGGAAGGGGGTAAGCCCTATTTATAGGCAAGCTACAACACCTATAATCAATGGCTCATTAATCAGGGCCGTCGGCTTAAATCCCCACATGCATGTCAAATCCCAATGGAAGGCTGACGCGTGGAGCGTCGCTTCGGGAAGCATCGAAGACGCTGGTCTCCAACCGCCAGCGCCGGTTTGACATTAAAAGGCATTAACGCCTAAGCCCAATGAAGAACCGACGCGTGGACAACCGCTTCGGGAAACAACGGATGATGCGGGTTCCCAATCGTCAACGAAGACTCGACGTTTGAAAATCTCACAGGATCTTTATGACAGGCTACACATAACGCCTGGGAAGTCGCACCAAAACGCAGGCATGAGAGCCGCGTTCAGGAACCCGCGTCCCTTTTTCAAAAAGTGGCGCCCTCCTTCATTCCAAGTTAGAAGACCCTTCGCGTCTCTTGGATGACTCAAAGTTGCTCCGCGTCTCTCGAACGACTCAAGGTTGCATCCATCAACAAAAGGGACTCATTCTAGGGGTCTCAGTGGGAAAGCACATAAAGCTGCGTCCTGAAGCTTACATCTTCAGCAGAGAAGGCCTATCACCTTCACAAGTGTCTTGGAGCTGCGTCTACATGGATGATGATGGGTCTTGCACCGAGTCTCAGCGTCGCGTCCCTGACTGCGTCAATTTTAAGGGACGTAAGACCACATTCTTAATGTATCCTGAACTCTGCGTCTGGATAAAGTTAAGGACTGCGGCCAGTGAGTCACACTCAAGGCTGCGTCTTTCGCGTCAACTTGAACCGCGTCTTCACTGGCGGGTCAAAGTCGCGTTCCTCAGAACCGCGTCTCTCTTTGGAACGACGTTGCGTTTCATCAAACGAACTTAGTTCTACCTAAGTCTGTTATTCACAGTCAGTAAGGGAGCACAACCAAAATCTGTGATTGAGAGGTTGGATTCATCTACAGCGGGGCAATGAAGATGGAACAAAAATTTCAACGACTTTTATTATTCAAAAATGATAAAAGTAGATACAAACGCTCTTGGTAAATAGAGTGTCCTTTTCTTTACAAGAAGAAGAAAAAAAAAAAGAAGGCTAAAAGTCCTGGTTCGCCAAAGAACGGATTTGTTCTCTAAGGCGATGTATCTCATGTTGGCGCGCCTTCTCAGCCTCCATGAGAACTTGGGCCCGCAGATCCTCCTCGGATAAAAATCTCTTCGCTTGTACTCGGAGGGATTCTAGCTCAGAGGAATAAATAGAGAGATTTGCTTCAACTTGCACCTTGGCAGCCTCTAACCCTGCTAGCCTCTTTTCAGAAGTAGCAAGCTTCTGTTCATTAAGAACAATCAAAGCCTCAGCTCTGGCTATAACAGCTCGAGAGTCAAGGATAGCCTGCTTCGCAGCCTGCATGATCATCTCGGATTCCTTTGACTCGACCGCTAGCTTTTGATGATCAGCCTGGAAACCTTCGAGAAGACGGGTCCTTTCGGTTATCTTCTCTTCCACCTTTCTTCGCTCTTGCTCTTGAGCAGCAAAGAGCTTATTCAGAGTTTCCTGGCCTCGTGAAATGAGCCAGCATTCTCCAGGGATCGGAGCTCTCTCAAGTTATGTCCCAACTGCTCCACCAGCAGCAGACATGCCTTGGCTAGTGAAGGGCCTCCGGCTAAACTGATGTTCTCGACCAGGTTTCTGAGAAACATCCGGGCGAATTCAAAGGAGCTATCCCCAGACAGGATGAAATCAATGCATGATTGCATCGAGGCAAAGAACTGCTGCACCATCTGGCGTGTCAGAATCCCCATGGTATCACCACCTAAAGTGCTCCCCGATCCCCTTTCTATCACGGGGTGAGGGATGTAAGCCGATTCTTCCGGAACAGGAGTCGGGCTGACCACAGGGGCGGCTGGAGCAAGAGTAGCCGCCGGCGCTTCTGGGGGTACTACGTCCGTAGAAACCTCCACAACCGATGAAATGACAGTAAGCTCGACCTCTTCAGGGTCCTTGGACGAGGTTTGAGCTGTACGGCCTCCCGGGTAGGCACTGACCGCCAAGTCTCCTACCTGAGCTTCCTCAGTGCCCTCTGCAAATTACAAGAATATCAGCTATGACAGTAAAAGGAAAACATTCAAAATGTCAATATTTTCTTACCTAGCTGAGGGTCCAAAGATGGCGAGTTCTTAGGCGAACCCTGCAGGGTGAAGGTCTCCCTGACTTCGATGATCGCCCTGTCTTGAGGCATCCCAGTAATAGGAGCCTCAACTCTCTCCTGCTGGGCCAGCTCCTATATCATCTCCTCGATCTGGGAGGAAGCAGCGACCTCGCTAACCACGACCAGCCCTGCGATATGAAGCCAAATGAAAAAGAAAATGTCAAAATCCTTTTCCTAGTTAAAAGGATGAGTTAGGCGAAAAAAGCACCTTCAGCAGCTTCAGCAGGAATAACTGCCGCTAGTGGTGACGCCGTCGCCGGCTCACACCCATATATTTTCTCCTCCGAGATGTGTGAGAATTTACTCGGATCAGGAGGAGCGGGTTCATCGCCAAAGTCGACCTCATCGCTTGAATCATACCCTTCTTCTTCAGATGAAGAAGACGACAGTTCAACGCGAGAAGCCTCAGCAACCGGGGCCTTGCCACCAAATACCCCAGTGGTAGGGCTGGGGTCAACTACCCGAGGACTGGGGATTAATACACTAGGGGATCCAGGCTGTTGTGCCTCATCCCTCCTCTCGTGAGCTGAGGAAGACCCGGGCTGAGTTGAGACCCTTGGAATCTCAACATCACCTCCGCTCATTATGTCGACTTCAAGCTGCTCAGCCTCGTCAGCGGCGGTGGGTTTGTCAGCGAACTCCCCTTCCTCCAAGATCTTGGGACCCCTGCTGCGCAACCCATGGGTACGGACTAAGGGTGTGTCATCCTCATCTCCCTCTTCTTCCCTCTGTTCCTCAACACCAGAAGGGATGTCTTCGGACGGAGAAACTGCGGCCGCCAAGTCTCTCCGGACCTTCTTTGGGGCAGGCTCAACAGTGAAAGTAGAGCCTTGAGGACGCTTACGCACCGCCTGTCGACCCTTTGCTGCTCGCGGCTCCTCCCTCGATACCCTTCTGATCTCCTTCAGAGCCTTCTGATACTCCTCGACGCCTCGTGAGCGTTTTTTGGACTCCAACTTTGCTTCGTAAAATGCATTGATACTCTCGATGCATGAGTACTCTGGAGCAAAGTCAGGCGTTTGGTTGGCTTGGAAGTACCAGGTACAGAAGCTATGGCTTGTACAGCCTTTCGGCTCTTTGGGAGGCAGACGAAAAAGTGCTTCCGTCCCTCCGGCCACACTATAATACCAAGCCCGAGCCCCTTCAAACAAGTTCCCACTGAAGGCGAGTCGAGCATTGGGGTTACCGACATACAATTGATCATAGCCGAACTGTCAGGCGAAGTGATTCGGCATGTACGGCTCGATCGTGCACGAATTCCCTTGTCGGAAAAGCACATACCCAGGCCGAATATTGACCAACCACCAGAAAACTCCGGATGACAACCTCGTGAAGTTATCTGGGCCCACGAAGTCAGCAAGTTTATCCCCGAAAGATGCACCAGCAATCTCGGGGAAGCAGCGATTGAGCTGGTAGTTCGAAGCAGTTAGAATGCACCTCCGAATGAAATACATATAAGTATTACACCAGCTTGAACCCTCCAACCGCTGTACGAAAGGGGTAAACCCCTCACTCCAAGACACCGGCATCATCAGGGAGGGACAGTGCATAACGTACCAAGCCATTAGGTACGTGTAGGGAAGCTCAACCCGAGGGTTGGGACACTTTACCGTCGGCCTCCCCTCTGAGTCAACAATCGCCTTACCCTAGGAGTCGACAGCCTTCTCTACTTTGCATAGATTCTGAGTTAAGGCCCGCAACCCGCTTTGAATACCGGCCGCCATGGCCGGGAGGAGGGCTATGGCCTACCATAAGCCAGGAGCACCGCCGGGTACACTACGTCGGCAACAATCACTTCATGTGGCAGTGTCGGCACCACACAGCGCTTCAACCACAACATTAAGAAGCCCGGCAACAGTGCTCGATTGGAGATAGGGGTCCGGGCTTGATGATGGAAACTTTCGAAAACCGTGTCAGGTTCGAAAGTATCCTCGTTCGACTCTGTGGTGTAGGAGTCTACAGAAGCCTTGATCCTATCGGCAATCTCCTCGTCGGAGCTGGGAGCCAGTCGGGTCACTGGATGGTCTTTCTGATTGACACCATTAAACAAGTAGCTTGCCCAAGACAGCTGCTTGACTCCCCTCGTCCTCCAAGAGGTTATCTGGCCGCAAATGTGGAAGTGACATAACACCTCCCAATAAGTCTCGTATACTCGAGGAGACGCTTTCTTCAAAAGGTGAAGCTCCTCAGTGGTCAGGACGTATTCCTCATAGGGAGAGTCCCCCATTACTAGCCCCGAGACTTCGTACAACTCGTACAGGGCAAGACCCATCTCTCCGACCGGAGTGAAGAATGTCCCCGTCAGAGGATTGTAACGCTCTAGGATCCCAAAGAAGTTTTGAGAACTTGGTGGAATACCATACTGCACGGCCCTGACCGCTTGGTACAATTCCACATGCTCCAACAGGCCTCCAAGATCGGCAAGGACGAAGCTCACCATCTTACCCCACCAATACTTCTCAGTGGAATGGAACCACCCGGGCGAACGGAAGTCGACCGGAAAATCACCCCCCACTTTCATGAATGCGTTGAGGAAGGTGGTGCCGAGTTTAGGAGTTTCTCCTACTGGGTGATCGGTCCTGAACAGCCCGGGAAACAGGCCGATAGCCTCCCTATCATGACCAGCATGATATACCTTCTTGGAGCCTAAGTTGCCGAGAGTAACCTCAGGGACGGGCCGGGAAAGCTCCCATGTCATTTTTCGAGGGACGGACATGTGCTGGAGATAAGATAGTGGATACATCCTCTCCATGTTCGAAAGAAAGAATCTTCTATCCCCTATCTGACGGAGCCATTTATAATCTCCGTCATGCAAAGAATAGCCGCCCTCGCTAATGTGGTCTCCAAAGAAGAAAGCAGGCTTCTCCATCGGAGCGCGAGCATTCGTTGTGAATGCCGCGTCAGTCATAAGCTCCCGAAAGGTTGCCGCGTCAACGTTGGAGAGCCTCTGTAACCCTCCGCTATTAGTTTACGTGTCACCGTTTGATATGATATGAAGTATGTAGGAAATTGACCAATTCGAAAATCCGACAATACTAGTGTCAGGGCTACAATTGATTTTTCTCACCATTTAGATTTTTTTTAAAAATTTTCTAAACTTTTTCCGAATTAAATTGGAAAATATCCAATATTGGAGTTAACCTAAAACAGATGATTCACTCAGCGATTTTTAATTTGCAAATGAGGTAAAATTTCTAGAATCTACTTCTATAATAAGCTTTAAAATATTATTTTCTACCTTCAAGAATTTTTGACAAATTTTCAGAATTAGTTCAAAAACGGGCCGAATGGGCATCGCCCGGTCTCACGGATCCTTTCGGGATTTTTAATTTACAAACCGCTTTACATTTTTATAATCCGATTTTCCTTACGTCTTAGACTAATATTCTCTATTTTTCCTAATTTATGAGGACGATTCGACACTAGTCAAATTCGGACACTATTATTAAATATCATAAATAATATATATTAATATTAATCCCATTTCATTTACATTTCTTTTACACTGTTGCAAGACTGGAGGTTTCCAGAGAGTGCATTAACCGACATTAGGATTTGTTTCAATCCCTTCTCTAATTTTCTACAAGCTTCTAATTAAACCGACATCACCATATTTAAAATCCCAAACAATTACATTATAAACGAATAAAACTCTTTTTATTATTAACAGTTTCTCTCTCTCTCTCTCTCTCTCTCTCTCTCTCTCTCTCTCTCTCTCTCACCCATTACAGCCCAACATATCACCATCGACCACCTCAACCAGCCACCCAACACACCACCACCGGCCACCCATCACCACCAGTGCCATGTGAGATCAAAACCCCACCAACCATTTCCCCACCGCCCACTTCCTCTCTTTCACTGTACAAAACCACCACCACCACCGGGTCTTCCTATCTCCGGCCATCAGCGTCGCCGGAGCCTCGCGCAGCCACCACGCGAGAGCCTCCAACAGCACCACCACTCCCCCACCGCATAGCATCCACACCTCCTCCTCCTCCACCCACCTCCGGCCAGTCATCACACCGTCGCCGAGCTTCGCCGGAGCCGCGCGCGCGCAGCCGGAGCACCGCCGCGACCCCTTCCGCCGCGGCCAGCAGCAGCCCCGTGCTGCTGTTGCTGCCACAGGTCACAGCGCGCGCACAGTGCTGTGAAAGGGAGATCAACCCATAACGGGTTTGGCTACTTAGCTGATCCGCGACCCGCAAACCCGCAACCCTGTCCTTATAAAAGGTAAATTGCAGAAAGGTCCCTTTGTAATAAGGATTAATTTATTTATAACCCTAGAAAATTACGTTTAACACCTTATATAATGTCAGGTATTCTAAAAGTAACCTGAACGTGTTTTGGGACTAGAACTCGGTCATTTGACGTCGGAATCGTACATTCTTGGTCTCGTTGGAATCAGGACAACGAGAACTTCAGTCTCAAGGCAAGTGTTTCCCTGTATTCTTGTTATTTCTTCAAACTATATCATTTTTAGAGTCGTATCATTCCTATATTATGATTAGTCTGGATATTTGACCTGGATCTTAGGTGTTGAGTAGGATATTAGAGTAGGAACTTGCCTATGGATTATTTTGAGTGTGCATGTTACATGAAGATAGCCGGGATAACTGCATGTATTTCGATTATGTCCTACCGTTACATGTTACTGTGATTACATACTATCGTTACATGTTACTTTGATACGCCTGGTAGTGCTTCATGTTATACATGATAGTTGATTACATTGTTAATGCCCGTTATTTGCTATAAGCATGCACACTCATCTACATAACTATAGAATGCAGACCGTAACACTTGGTTACTATCTTTTTGTCACCTATTTCAGTTACCTCATGTCATGACTTGTCATCCTTAACTGAACTCACTTGGGGATGGGGAGACTGGATGATTGATCAGATCTCATTAGGTGGGTGTACTGGATCCATATTGTTCTCCCACTGCAGGGGATGGTAGTGCTACCTACCGATTGTATAGCTCTATGAGCTCCGTTACTTGATTATTGTTCCCCTCTTAGCGGAGGGCCCTGGTCTTAGCAGCCAGGGGTTTGATAAAGGCCGTGATCCCGGGTATGCACGGGATACACCCACCTGATCAGAACTCCTCAATTATTAAGTCTCGTATCACACATGTAGATCCTCCTAGACAATGTAGTGAAAAGTACTTCCCTGATGTTTTGATTATCGTCATCTTATTACACGTCTTGCTTCAGCCTTCTGTATATTTCATTATCTTATTTTTATTCTTCTTGCCTTTTCTTTGTACACTTGCTCGGTCGCATCTGAGACCCTGGGTTTGCTTGCCCAGATATAGAGTCCGTGATTATACCATCAGAGGAGGACGTGGAGTATCTAGACGGTTTGGCTGAGCAGCTGTAGGACAGTTCGTGAACTTGTTGTCTCTTCTTGAGTTCGCAGTATGTTTTATAGATGTACATATGTTTTTCTGTTTTTGTTACTGTATAATTATGTTGATGGACTATGGTGTACTGTACTGTACTTTTGGTACTGTATTGACTGTGTTATGTACTCTTGTTACTTGTAATATATCAGCAGTGTTTTCACCATATAAGAAAACTTGTACAGATCTACAGTAGGCTTAACGTGTATACGTTGGGACGTTCTACTCGACGTGTACAGGTTGTCGATCATGTCATGTACTCTATTTTGATCAGTGGGACGTGACATGGTTTTAGTGGTATCTGAGCTTAGATTCGAATTTAGCATGGGACGGTTTGCGAAACGCGATCCCAGCTAGTCGAATCTAGTTCTTATCTGTAGATTTGTACAGAATATTAGACTGCTGACAAGGAACAAGAGACATGACATGAGCCCACAAGTCCATCCTTAGGAACTGACGTAGTTTAGCATAGTTCCGCCTCTTAGTCCCGACTCTAATTTGGTATACATTCCACAGATGGCTCAGCGAGTTACTGAGGACGGCCTACAGAGTCAGTGGACTTCATGAAGTTCTTATTAGAGTCCCAGCAGCATCAGAGTGAGCGACTGACTGTTGCTCTGGAAAAGATAGTTGCTTCAGGAAGTCAGGCGAGGCAGGGGAATGTGTCTGACTTCAGGAGACTCAATCCAGCAGTTTTCACAGGAGAAGAAAGCCATCTGGATGCTGAGCAGTGGCTCATAGACACAGAGAACTTATTGGTAGCAGCCCGAGTTCTGGAAGCTGATCGAGTGGATGTAGTGAAAATTCAGCTATCAGGAATGGCACGTATATGGTGGCTTGCAGAAGAAAGCCATTTGTCGGGACCTATCTCTTGGAAGACATTTTCGGAGGTGTTCTTGGCAAAATTCTTTCCTGACACGGCCAAATCAGAGATGGAACAGAAATTTATCAATCTCAGACAGGCTGGGAGGACAGTTGATGAGTATGCAGCTGAGTTTTCTAAACTCAGCCGATTTGCCCCATATATGGTCTCTACCGAGGAGAGTCGGGCCAGAAGATTCCAGCAGGGATTGCATCTGGAACTTCAAAGATATGTTATATCCTTCAGGTATAAGACCTTTGCTGAGGTATTAACGGCCGCCAGGGAACAAGAGCAGCTCAGTGGATTGATGAGGAGAGCACCGACTAGCAGCATAAAGCGTCCACTTGGCCACATTTCTGGAGGAACCCAGCAGAGGCAAGTTGGTGCAACACCCCAAAAGCGACAGATGACTTCAGTGTCTCAGCCTAGGATGGCTGTGTGTAAATATTGTCATAAGCCGGGACATAGTATAAATGAGTGCAGATAGGCCAAGAACTTGTGCCTGGCCTGTGGATCATCTGAACACCGGGCTAGTCAGTGTCCTTACGGTTGGCGAGTTCCAAGGGATCTTCCCTCAGCCTCAGTTGGTCAAAACAAGCCGACCATGTCCGGACCTCCAAGGCCTATGCCTCCTTTTCAGCCAAATCAGCCTCTATCTCCCCAGCAGCAGATGTATCGATAGGCTCAAAGAAGTAAGGAGCAACTAGTCGGACCAGTTAGAGAGAAGGGCAAGGCATTTACTCTTACTACTGATCAAGCTGATGCCTCTGGAGAAGTTGTCACAGGTATTATTTTGGTGCATTCTGTTCCAGAATATGCTTTATTGATTCCGGTGCTACTCATTGTTTATTTCCTCTAAGTTCATTCGTACGCATAATATATCCTGTGACACTGTGCATCGGGGTTGGACTATTAGCACTGGGAATGGGACAGTGACATGTAACAAGGTATGTTCACAATGTCCTGTCGTTATCGGTAACAGGGAGTTCATCACGAATTGCCTGCTGATTGACAACTGTGATTTTGACATTATTTTGGGTATGGACTGGCTTAGCCAAGTACATGCAGTCATAGATTGTCAGAGAAAATGTGTAGTATTTCGGTTCCGAAATTATCGGAGTTCGAAAGTTCTGCAGAAGGTATACGACTTCAGGATGCAGACCCGAATGTAGTGTGTACAGAAGCTTTGGCAACATTAGATGGGGGTCAGACCGAAAGTCCAGAAGTAGTAAGGGACTTCCTGGATGTGTTTCCTGAAGAGTTACCCGGATTGCCTCCAGATAGAGAAGTTGAGTTTACAATTGAGGTGTTACCGGGTACTGCCCAATCTCCAAGACACCGTATCGAATGGCGCCAATAGAGTTGGCCGAGGTGAAAAAGAAAATGAAGAGCTTCTGAATAAAGGTTTTATCAGACCAAGTACGTCACCATGGGGAGCTCCAGTATTACTGGTAAAGAAGAAGGATGGGACACAAAGATTATGTATTGATTATAGAGAGCTAAACAAGGTGACTATCAAGAACAAGTATCCTTTGCCCATGATCGATGATTTATTTGATCAACTTTGTGGTGCAACCATATTTTCCCGGTTGGATCTCCGCTCCGGCTATCATCAACTGAAAGTGAAAGCATCAGATATTCCTAAGACTGCATTTCGCACAAGATATGGACATTATGAGTTTCTGGTAATGCCATTTGGACTCACCAATGCCCCAGCAGTCTTCATGGATTTAATGAATCGGGTGTTTTCTTCTTATTTGGATAAGTTTGTCATAGTGTTCATTGATGATATCCTTATTTATTCCAAAACTCGGGAAGAACATGCGGAACATTTGAGGACTGTGCTCCAAGTGTTGAGAGAGAGAAGATTATATGGGAAGCTGAGTAAATGTGCATTTTTGGCTAGAAAGTGTAGACTTTCTTGGACACATTATCTCGGGCCAAGGTATTGGAGTGGATCCAAGAAAGTAGAAGCAGTAGAAAAGTGGCCAACTCCTAAAACAGTAACAGAGGTGAGACAATTTTGGGTTTAGCTGGATATTATAGAAAGTTTGTGAAAGAATTCTCCAAGATTGCTAAACCCCTGACACAATTGACCAAGAAAGGGAGAGTTTAATTGGACAGAAGAGTGTGAAGCAGCATTTACAGAATTAAGTACAGGTTGACAACCGCACCGATTCTTGCTATTCCAGATCAGTTCGGTGGGTTTGTCATACATAGTGATGCGTCAGGACAGGGGATTGGTTGTGTGCTTATGCAACACGGTCGAGTGGTGGCCTATGCTTCAAGACAACTCAAGCCCATGAGCAGAACTATCCAACTCATGACCTAGAATTGGCAGCTGTTATCTTCGCCCTGAAAATTTGGCGACATTATTTACTAGGGACGCGAGTGGAGATTTTTACAAACCATAAGAGTCTGAAATATATTTTCACCCAAAAGGAATTAAATATGAGACAGAGAAGATGGTTGGAACTCATGGCAGAGTATGATCTTAATCTCCAGTACCATCTAGGACATGTAAATGTGGTGCCTGATGCGTTAAGCAGAAGACCGACTGCTATGATCCTCACACAACAGACGAAGTTGATTGAAGAAATGAGAAGATTAACCCTGGAAGTGGTTATTCCTGGAGCAGCAGCTCATTGGATGGCACTAAAACTCCAGTCATCTTTAATAGATAAAATAAAGGAAGCTCAGCCAGGTGACAAGCAACTCCAAAAGTTCAGGGGTCAGGTGAAGCTGGACTGAGGAAGGATTTACTGCTACATGAAGATGGCTCTTTGAGATATGGTGCACGGTTATGCGTGCCTAAAGGAGAGGTTAGACAAGAGTTATTGCTAGAAGCTCATAACTCTCCATATACTATTCATCCTGGTGGAACAAAGATGTATCGGGATCTTAAGCAACATTTTTGTGGCATGGGATGAAAAGAGAAATAGCCAGATTTATATCTAAATGTCTTGTCTGTCAACAAGTAAAAGCAGAGCACCAGAGGACCGCTGGTTTATTGCAACCACTTCCTATTCCTGAATGGAAATGGGAACATATTACGATGGACTTTGTGACTGCATTGCCAAGAAGTTCAAAGGGTCACAATGCTATCTGGGTAATAGTTGACAGACTGACCAAGAGTGCCCACTTTATTCCTTTTCGAGTGGGGCAGTCCACTGAGATGTTGGCGGAACGCTATATGCAGGAGATAGTAAGATTGCATGGGGTTCCAGTAAGTATTGTATCGGATCGAGACACCAGATTCTTATCTCATTTCTGGCAGAGCCTGCAAACTAGTCTGGGAAGCAAGTTGAAGTTCAGCACTGCTTACCATCCCCAGACTGATGGACAATCTGAAAGGTGATCCAGATTCTAGAAGACATGCTACGAGCCTGTGTTATGGATTTCAAGGGATCCTGGGAAGATCATCTACATTTAGTTGAATTCTCATATAATAACAGCTACCAGTCTAGTATTCAGATGTCACCATTTGAGGCTCTATATGGACGGAAATGCAGATCACCTGTATGTTGGGACGACATCGGTGAACGGAAGTTACTTGGCCCTGTTTTCCATTATGTTTGCAAAGGGGGAAAACTTACAAATAAAAGTTTGAGGAGCTAAATTACAAGTATTCTCAAAAGATTACAAGTAGATCTCCTCAGAGATTCTGGGAAAATGTGCCGATAGGAGTCTGGTCAGCGCGCGACCACTTTGTCCCTTTGACGATGCGAGCGATGAGATTCCCTTCTCGCCTGGTTCGGGGAATCAGAGAACAGAAGGTTGGTAGAACCCTCTTGCTGCTTCTCTAAATCGCCTTCAATAAGGAATTCCTTCTCGCCTGGTTCCGGAGATTCCTTGAGAAGAAGGACGACGTTAGGGTATCAACACCCTGATTAGAGAAAGCAATTCTCTAAAAGGTCTCTGAATTTGAGAACGCACGGTGCCTTGTGAAGAAGCCTCTGCTTGTGGAGTCCTCCCGTATGCATGCGTCTCTCCTTGATTCCTCTCCGTCTCTCTGTGTGTATCTGTCCTCGTCTCCTTGTACCCCTGGCGGGCTATTTATAGAGAGAGCAAGGGTATAATCGTCCCCTTGAAGATATGGAAACAGATTGAACCGAATCTTGTTTAAATCTGGAAAGTAGCCTTGGTGCGAGGCTAGGATAGCTTCTGCGGAGCTAGAATTGGCAGGTCGGTTGATCTTTCTGATTTGTTTTGATCCTTTCCATATCGTTGGGAGATTCTCCTTGATCCTCTTACTCGTTTTAAGAGAGCCAAGAGATTGCGACAATCACCTGCCATATTTGAATCCCGATTGGATTTGATTAGATTGAATCCGATCTTGTCAGGAGATTTGATTGGTCAAAGGTTGACCATAGCAGGCTGATAGCGGAGCTGCCCGCTCTGAAGCTCATAGCGGAGCTAGAGGCAATCCTTAGCGAAGTCCGAAAAGAGGGTTTTCGGCGAAGTTATCAGTTAGCTTCCTGGCGAAGTTGGATGATGCTAGCCTTTCAATCGAGGCTATCTCCTTGGGCTAATGTAATGCTAAATGCTAGCATCTTAGACCTGCTGAGGTCTGTTTAGAAACAATCCGGGTTCACTGTTCTGCTTGCTGGATCAGTGGAGTCCAAACCGCTCCCTTGTCCCTTGGAGGTGGGTGAAAACTGGTCTTCAGCTCGTCTGTCCCTTGTCTTTTGTAAATGTCAACAAGTTTAGACATCGTTCGGACCAATGAGAATCTTGTCTTTTTAAGTGTCAACAAGACCCCCTTCAAAGTTTTTGAAAGTCTGCAATAGCCCAGACTTCGAAATACTTTGAACCGCTGTGATGGTGGTGTGGAGTATGAACGTCGCCATGATGGTTGAGTTCAGCTTCGCCTTCAATCCTGCTTTGGGATGAATTCGCCGAAGAATTGCACTGGTTCGCGAGTAGCTTCGCGTCGGGGTAGTTCCGCGCCTGGGCTTCCAAGAAATAAGTTCGCTTTGGAACTCCTGTTGCCTTTTCAAAGCCAACTGCCGTGGGGCGGTTACGAGGAGGATCATTCCTTCTTTGCGCCAATCGAGAGAGATGTTCTCCGATTTGCACGTTTCCAAGGGAGGATATTCCCTTTATTCAAGGCGCCATAAGTGCCTTTTATGAGGGAGACGTTTTCTCCCTTTGTACGGTTCCAAGGGAAAACCGTCCCTTCCATCAGGGCGCAATAAATGCCTTGAATGCGCTCGTGCTTCCACGCTTGAGGTGAGAGTGCTCAGGCCATGGGGCCTATAAATAGGACACTTGAGGTCCTCTGAAGAGAAATGCCTTGCCTTTCTTCTTCTCTTCTCTTGGTTGTGAGAGATACTCAGATCTCTGAATTAGTGGGAAAACCCACTCTGGTTGTCTAACCGGCCAAGGACCAGTAAGTCTTGATCATTCGAAGACTTCACTGCTTTTAGGGAACTCATCTCCCTTGATTTAGCTTTGGCAGCTCGCTTTAGGGATTCCCTTGTTCTTCATCTTGCAATTGGCTGCTGCAGAGAAGGATCTCATCATAGCTTTCTGTGAAGCTACCATCTTGGCTTGATCAGTGAAAGATCGTTGCTTGTTAAGTCCGCTGCGCAGGCAGGACTTGGGACTTGGCTTCTTCAATAGTTGAGCCAGTCTTGCCATATTGGTGAATGTTGAGACTGTTTCTCACAAGATCAGTCTGACTTTGCCGTATAGGCGAGGCTAGGACTTGGCGTTTGCTGAACCAGCCCATGGTTGCCGTGCAGGCGAGGCTTGTCCTCTGCTGAAGTCAGATTGCTTTGCCGCCCAAGAATCTGACTTAATGTTTTTGCAGCTTTTTCTGTGCTTGACTGCTAACTTGCTCTAATTTGCCTTGCAGCGAGCTATGCTTGCCAGTCTGGTAACTTGATGGAAGAAGCCATAAAATTGCCTTATGCTTCCCCGGTTGAAGCTTTACTTTTAAGCAGGAGGAACAATTCGGGGCAGCGAATGCGCGTCCCAGGGGCTGTTGGCAGCCTCTTATCCGAGATGATTCGTTCTGAGGTGAGGCTGGTTGCCGCTTCGTCGGAGATGATCAGTGAGATCACTGACATCGTTGCCGACTTTCAACTTTGGTGGCCTTCGTCGGAGACGATCCACTTCAGGGGAGTGGGCCTCACACCCGTCAGATCCGTGGCATCAAAACTAGTTCCCATTATAGGTGATCTGACGTGTTGGCGGCGATAGGTTTTTATTGCCAGGCTTCAACAAAAATGGCCTGGCAAGACCTGCCATTTTGTGGAGAAAAATGACCGTGTCCTTGTGGCACCACTGATTACAGCCTTATGCAGGAGGAAGGCCCTTCCTGTCCCGTTGGTCTGGCCTGGGAGCAGATAAAACCGCTTGTATGCCTCAAATGATCTTGTTGGGCAACTGAATGTGTTTGTATGAAACACAACTTTGATGTAATATCAATGTACCCTTGCTTTTGAATCAATGAAAGTTCATCGTCTGATCATCTGATTTTTGTTTATTTTCACTGAGAATTTGGCCATAGCGGGGCTAAACTGCATGCGGAGTTAAGGGCATAGTCCTTTCTTTGAGTGATCTTCGCGAGACTGGCATGTCAGCGCCTTTTTTAGAGGGCTAAAGTAAGCCTTTCGGCTAAGTTCTTGAAGGATTGTACGAAGTCCGCGCTTTAAGCCAGTGCGAAGTTAACTCTTAGCGGAATCGAAGCAGCGCTTCTCGGGAAGGCGCTTTGGGCGGCGTTTGAAACGGCGGCATATGCCCTTTTCGAGGCCTCGTTTCAGGCGCTGATTGGCCTATAAAAGCCCGATCGGGCTGAGCAGGAAAAGATCTCCTTTTTCAGAGAAATTTCTATCTCTTCCTCTCCTTCTTCTTCCTTCTTTGCTTCAGAGTTCTTTGAGAACCCTTACATCTCTTTGATGGCGCCCAAAGACGAGCAGGGAAAGAAGTGGCGACTTCTGCGGCGGAGGGCGCTGCTCCTCCGGTCATCGAGCGACCGATCACCGGTAAGGAATTTTCCTGTCTGATTAGAGAGTGGTCTCCATCTTTTGGAGTCGATACTCGGCTATTAGGACGATCAAATAGGATCTGTCCTTATCAGGGAACTCGTTTCCCTTCAACTTCCCTATTTTGCTTGCACCAGGGAAGTAAGAACTGAACAGTTCTTCTTTGGGCTTTCGCACGAAGCCATAACTTGGGCCATCTCCATACTGTTTGAGGAAAAGGACTTGAATAAGTCCTCTCAGTCATGATGACTTTTGACCATAATGCCCCTTTGATGACGTCAGCCCTTAGGGCTATACCACTTCCTGCTTTAAGCGAAGCTGGCGCTTTGGATATTTTCTGCAAAGATGCAGTCTTATCCATGAAGTGAAGCTTTTTCAAAGCTATCGCCTTGCAGGCCCTGCTTGCTGGGCGAGGCTATGCCTTAGTGAATTTTTGAGCTTTCGCATCCACTTGATTGGTGAACTAATCATAGCTCATTTCTGTTTTTGCAGTTCATTACGCCTCCGGCCTCCAGAACAGTCTGTTCGGTGTAGCCAGTCGAGCAGGCGGAAGCATCAGCTTGCAGTTCTATGGGCAGGCTTCATTGTTCAGCGAGCCGAGCTCCCTTGTACGGGATACGCTCATCCAGGGCGGTGGTCCGCAGGCCATGCGGAGCATCTTGACTACGGCTCCTCTTGAAGATATCGACCGTCAGGCTTACAGAAAGCCTGACTTCATGTTCGGGGATGCTGCACCAGATCCCGATCGCCAGCTACAGGCCGGTGAAGGCCAGTGGATCTTCCAGTTGGACGGCGAGAGATTCTATCTCCCGTCCGCTAAGCGGCGTTTTGCTTTGTCTTCCTTTGCGAGCGCAACTCAGGCTCGGAAGATGGCGTGGGGCGTGAGCCTAAATGCCGAGTCTGTAAGTGTCGGGAGGTTGACATTCCAGTCCGGCTATTCGAGGGCTGGCCCTCCTCGTAGCATAATGGGACTATACCCTGGGAAGGTATCGCGGGACCTTCCAGTAGGAGAGAACCCAGCTGCGGCGCCGACCTTTGGCACTCAGTTCTGCGAAGTTGACGGGAACTACCCCGCCACCGATTTCAGGACTCCTGGTTGGGTCCACCCTCCTAGATCGTGGTGGGCGGAGTTGACCAACTATATCCTCACCCATTTTGAGGGGGACTTAGAGAGGTTAAACCTCCATGAGGCCGTCAGGGCGACCTGCTACGGCATCGAGATGAAGGTGGCGTGCTTCTACGCCATCCTTGAGTTGTATTGCCCGGCCTCGGGGACTTTCTTCACCCCAGTTGGTGAGTTGGGCATGGCCCTGCACGAGATGCGGGAGATCTCTGCTTTGCCCTTCGGGTCTCTTCCATACGAGGAGTACTTTCCCTGTGAGGCGGAGTTGGCTATTCTGGAAAAGCAGGAGCCTGCTCTGCTCGAGACATATCGGGAATTGATGTGCCATTTACACATTTGCTCCAGCATCCACACTGGTGGCAAGGGTAGCTCGAAGAGCTTGAAGAGCTGGGGGAACTACTTGTTCCCGGATATGACTAGTGCGCCTGAGGCAGCTCATTGCGGAGTTGCTGAAGAAGACATCTTGGCAAGGATGGAGGTGCATGCTGAAAAGGACATCGTCGTGACAGAAGATGATGGTCCTTTCGGGAAGGGTGATGTTCTTCGGAGCTTTCATCATCAGGCCCGTCGGCCTATGTCTCGGAAGGCGTTGCTGGCCGGCTTCTTAACCATCTGGTTAAAGAAATGTGTCGTGCCTTCTTCTCGGGTGACATCGTCCATCCGACTGTGCTGCTGCCTGCCGTTCGCTTGGTTCATGGCCACCGTCTGGGTCTTCTCCCGGCCATGGTGTGTTGTATTCAGAGGGGCCTTCGTGCACTGACGGAGGCTTTCTGCAGGCCAATGGCGTCAAGGCGAGGGAAGGGTGCCGTCCTGCCTTGTGACGGACCCAATCCTAGGGTAGGTTTACCGTACACCTACTTGATGGCGTGGTTCGCCTTGCACTGTCCCAGTTTGATTGGAGCTGGGGAAGACCCTCCGCAGGGTGTTCAAACGGCGCTTCTCTGTCGCTTTGAAGGCCGTTTGTGGCAGAAAACTTATGTGGCCGAGGCCCGTAAGTTAGTGCGTCGCTATGACGCTTATAGCCTGTTCCGTTGTTTTCCTCGCCTGCAGGGTGCAGGATACAACGAGGAATTCCGTGATGTGGAATCAGGTCGGTCTCCCATGAGTCGGGGTGTTTTCGAGTGGCTGGTCTGTATCCGGCCCTCGCATTTGCTGTACAGGAGTGGGGATACCTGCTACCTGGAGCCCTACGTCCCGAGCCGGTTTGCCCGCCAATTTGGGTATGACCAGTTGTATGTGGGCAACCCCAATCCGGACCTGGCTTTCATGGGGAGCCTCATTGATGGGGCTCGTGCTTGGCGGTTCTTTACCGCGGATGGCACTGGGGCGTGGCTACGCACGCCGCTGAGGGATCCCGGCCTTTGGACGACCCTGTGTTTCTGCCAATGGTATGCGGCTTCGAACTCCACACCTGCTAGTTTAATGCCAACCGTTCGGGTGTGAAGTTAATTTCTCATCGGATGAGGCAGAAGGCTTCCGATAGGATGGAGGGCAAACGGTCCGTGTTCCTGGCATAGAGGAGTTCATCGCTGTAGATGACAGCGGGGCTTCTGATGCGGGGAGCCCTTGCTTCGAGGCGGGGATGAGGGTTGATGCCCATGAAGCTGATGCTCGTGAAGCCGGATCTGGTGTAGTGGGGACAGCTCCCTCACAACATGTGGAGGAAGTGGAGGAAGAGGACTCTGATGTCCACTTCAAAAGGAAGCGTGGGAGTGGATCCCGTAGGAAGTCGTCGGCGAAGAGGCCCGTCGCCAGACTCCTACCATCGTGGTAGAGGGTGAGCCCTCTGCTGCGCCTCCTTCTGCTGCTCCATTAGTGGCTGAGCCGTCGGTTGCTGAACCGACTACTGGTAAGATTGGCCTCCATATAATATGCCTTCAGCGCACTTTAAATAACTCATCATTTGCTTTTTGTTGCAGGAGCTGAGGAGCATGGGGAGCAAGGGGACCAGTATGATCCTCTATTTGCTTATGGAGCTGCAGCTGGTTCCTTTGCTCGCTCGGAGGAGTCTGGAGGTGATGCGGCCGACTTTGGCCTTTCAGGCGCTGGGACTTCTAAAGGAGGTCCTATGGCCTCCAGCTCTATCGGGTGGTCTGCGGAGGAATCGGCGAGCGGGCCGGCTATCCGCGTTGAGTCTGGTAAGAACTTTCCGATGGGACCCCTGGATTCTGATGCGGCTGACGAGGTGACATCGGCCTTCGGTAAGACTAAGATCTCTTGGTCCTCGCCTGTTGCTGCGTCTCCTTTTTGACCTTGGTTTTGTTGCAGGTATTCGTCCCCAAGGTGCATCAGCTTCGAAAGAAGCGCGGGTTTCCCTGAAGGGTCAAGGGGCGATATGAGCGCTTCGACCGGGGCAGACGCTGCTGTGTTGGATGCGCTGTATGGCGACCTGCCTTTTTATCAGCCCAAATCAGTGGAAGGTCCTGAGGTTGAAGGGGCGGCAGTCCCGGAGGTATCCTCACTTCCAGTTACATCAACGAGTGAGGTGCAGACTGTTTTGCCGAATACGGCATTGAGGGTGATTGTGAGCCCTACCTCTCCGACTTTGATTGTCGAGCCTGCTGTTCAGGAGGTGGTTGCCAGTCCTTCCTCCACGGTGGCTGGCGTGCTGGTGTCGCTGAGGACTCCGCCGAGGTCACCTTTGGCTTGCCCTGCTACTGTCGATGTTCCCGCTTCTTCTTCTGCGGCGGTGTCGACTGGGATGGTAGATTGCTCCGAGGTTGTCTCAAGGGTTGATGAAGCTGAGAATGACTTCATCGGTAATCTGGTCGACAGCTTCTATAACAGCTTGGAGCAGACTATCGGTCTCGTCTTGAAGGGCTCGCCTGTGCCGTTCTCGAAGCTGAAGATGGTCCTCTCCCGTGGCATTGAATGTATCCGGGACTTTGAGGGTACCATCAAGCTGCTGTTTTAGAGCTCCTGGTAGATGACCTTGAGAAGGACGTGGAGGAATGGCGCCGCCTCTATAGTTCAGACGCAGCGTCTTTGGCTGATGAACGGCTCTCACATCTTGTCGCGCAAAGGCGCGAGGCTCAGCTCGCCGCTCAAGAGGCTGCTGAGGCTATCTCCTCTGACTTGAGGTCCTTGGAGACAGAGGAGGCAGAGGTTGGGAGTGCAATTGACGCTTCCAACAGTGCTCTTCTTGATGCTGAAGATAAGGTTAAGAGGGCTGAAGAGATGATCCGGAAGGCAAATCTCCTCTTATCCAAGGCTACACAGATGCGTCATGAAGAGGCTGCGCGGCTTGAGCAGCTCAGGGCTCGGAGTGAGGAACTGGCGCGGCAGAAGTCGTCACAGAGGGCGACTTTGGCGGAGGTCGAGGCTCGTCTGGCTCAAGCGGTGGACTTCGATGAGGCTGAGCTAAGATCACAGGCGCTGGCCCAGGCTGCTGATGACAGGAGGACGAGGCTAGCTTCGCTCGAAGATCGGATCCGATCTTATCATGTACGCCTATAGGCTCCTCCATGTATCCCATCCCTTTTGGAATTTAATAAAAATTCATTCTTTTGTCGTCTTTGTTTGTTTGGATAATGAGGCATGGCTGTCTGTTGGTTCAGAGGTCGCGATGACATAACCAATTGAGATGTTGCCAGTCTCGAGGTTAGCCCATTGCGGGGCTAAAAGGGGAGATACTTGCTTTTTGTAAATGTCAGCAAGCATCGAGATTGAGACTTAGCTGTCTGCTGGTTCAGAGGTCGCAATGACATAACCAATTGAGGCGCCGCTAAGTTCAATGGTGGATGAAACTTGGCTATCTGCCAGTTCAGAGGTCGCAATGACATAACTGGTTGAGAAGCCACCAAGCTCAACAATGAGTGATACTCGTCTTTTGTAAATGTCAACGAGTATCGAGACCTGTCTTTTGTAAATGTCAACAGGACTCGGGATTGAGACTTAGCTGTCTGCTGGTTCAGAGGTCGCGATGACGTAACCAATTGAGACGCCGCTAAGTTCAATGGTAGATGAAGCTTGGCTATCTGTCAGTTCAGAGGTCGCAATGACATAACTGGTTGAGAAGCCACCAAGCTTCAAAATAGGTGATACTTATCTTTTGTAAATGTCAATAAGTATCGAGACCTGTCTTTTGTAAATGTCAACAGGGCTCAAGATTGAGACTTAGATGTCTGCTGGTTCAGAGGTCGCAATGACATAACCAATTGAGACGCCACTAAGCTCAATGGTAGATGAGACTTGGCTATCTGCCAGTTCAGAGGTCGCAATGACATAACTGGTTGAGAAGCCACCAAGCTCAACAATGAGTGATACTCGTCTTTTGTAAATGTCAACGAGTATCGAGACCTGTCTTTTGTAAATGTCAACAGGACTTGGGATTGAGACTTGTCTTTTGTAAATGTCAACAAGCTCAAAATAGGTGATACTTATCTTTTGTAAATGTCAATAAGTATCGAGACCTGTCTTTTGTAAATGTCAACAGGGCTCAAGATTGAGACTTAGCTGTCTGCTGGTTCAGAGGTCGCGATGACGTAACCAATTGAGATGCCGCTAAGTTCAAAATAACAATGGAGTTTGGGAAAAGTCTCGTTTTCACGGGGAGAAACAAGGGAATCACTGTCATAGGTTTAATGTTAACGTAACAGCGAGATATATGTGGTCCTACCATTCTATGGATGAGAATTGGTAGGTGATTTGGAGGTCTCATTATCTCGGGGAGAAACGAGGGGATTGCTGTCATAGGTTTAATGTTAACATAACAGCGGAATATATGTGGTCCTACCATTCTATGGATGAGAATTGGTAGGTGATTCTGGAGAGGGAATCAAGTGGGAGCAGGTCCCTTGGGATTTTAAGCAAACCCCCAGCTATCAACAGGTTTGATATGCTTGGAGAAAGAGAGAGGCTCTCTTTGTGCGCATTCCGGACGCGCGGATCTCGATCAGAGGTGTAATGTTAACTTGATCGAGGGGAAGATCCTTGATTAAGGATAGTACTTCTTTAAGAACTTGCCATTGATCGGCATCATGAGGAGGTCGCCATCTGCAGTTGTAAGGCGGTATGCTCCGTTTGAATAGACTGTCTCTATCACAAACGGTTTTTCCCATTTAGGCTGAAATTTGCCTTTGGTCTTGTGCGTCATAATCATCGGTCGTCTGACGGCTAAGACTAGGTCTCCTTTGTGGAAGACTCTCTGCTTGACCTTCTTATTGAAGGCTTTTGACATCCGAGCCTGATATAGCTCGATGTGTTGCTGAGCTTGCAGCCGCTTCTCGTCCAGGGGTTCGAGCTCTTGAAGACGCAAGCGATCATTGTCTTCTGATGTCATCTTAGTAGTCAGGGCTACCCGCAATGATGGCACCTGGATTTCCAATGGGATGACCGCTTCGCACCCATATACCAGGGAGAAAGGCGTATTGCCTGTCGGTGTCCGAACCGTAGTCCGGTAGGCCCAAAGGCATTCACCGAGCTTTTCGTCCCAATCTCGCTTGTTCGAGGAGACAAACTTCTTGAGCAGCTTGATGATTGTCTTGTTAAATGTCTCTGCCAAGCCGTTGGCGGCAGGATTGTAGGCGGTTGAAGCCACATTCTGAATTCGGTATTTATCGCAGAACCGATAGAACCCTTGGCTTACGAACTGGGGACCATTGTCATGGATGATCCGTCTGGGTACACCAAATCGATGGATGACATGGTGTTTGATGAAGCTAACCAGATTGGAGGTTTTAACTTCGGCCAACGGTGTGGCCTCTGCCCATTTTGAGAAGTAATCGGTTATTGCCAGGATAAACCGGTGACCTCTTCCGAAGAGGGACTGATTGGCCCTACGACATCGATTCCCCATGCTTCAAATGGCCATGAAGCAGCAGTAGGGTGGAGCAATTCTGAAGGTTGGTGAATGAAGTCTGCATGGACTTGGCACGCTTTACACCTTCGTGCATATTGGGTGGCATCGGCCATCATGGTCAGCCAGTAGTACCCAAGTCTGTGCAGCCGGTCTTTAAGCTTTGGACCCGGCTGGTGAGCTCCGCAAATGCCATCATGTGCTTCTTTAAGCACTTCCTGTGCCTCTGAATGAGAGAGACAACGGAGGAGGACACCGTCATATGAACGACGGTAGAGTGTCTTCAAAGTGGGATCATAGTAGAAACGGAGCGACCTTCGTCTGATGGACGCCGCTTCTTTGGGATCGTCTGGAAGCAGACCGTGCAGAGCGTAGTCAATGAGAGGGAAGCGCCAATCCCTCGGCTCAAGACCCACGGAGATATTATGGACCTCTTGAATCTTTAGCATATGCTTGGAGCATACGAGATGCCGGGTTGCGACTGTGAGGTGATACTCGGTGTCGGCCGGTAAGGCTAGCGTTGTCGCTAATGCAGCGAGAGCATCCGCCTTGGTATTTTGAGATCGGGACACATGCCCGATGTAGAAGCCTTCAAATAAGCTAGCCAATTCGATGGCTGTATGATAATAAAGCACCAAGTCCTCATGGCGGACTTCATATTCGTCTTTTACCTGGCTAATGATCAGCTTTGAATCGCCGTAAGCTTCAAGGTAGCGTACCCCCATTCCATGGGCGAGCTGGAGACCGATGAGCAGAGCATTGTATTCCGCTACATTATTAGAGCATGATTCTGTCAAGGAGAATGCTCTGGGAAGGATATGATCCTGTGGGGAGATGAACACAACCCCCACCCCGGCAATAATTTTCCCTTTGGGGCCCATCCGCGATGCTCCGTCGAAGAACATCTGCCACACTTCCTCTGCTGAGGTTGCATTAGACTCGAAGACTTCATCAGGGATGTCTTCGTGAAGTTTTGAATGTTCTGGAACTGGGTGAGCAGCTAAGAACTCTGCAAGGGCCTGGCCTTTAACTGCCTTCTGAGGAGTAAAGGTCATGTCGTATTGAGACAACAGGAGTGCCCATTTAGCCAACCTTGAATTCAGCGACCCTGGCTTCGTCATGAGAAGACGTAAAGGGTTCACCCTAGAGATGACATGTATGGTTTGGCCAACCAAATAATGTCGCGTCTTCTGGACAGCGAAGACGAAAGCTAAACACTCTTTCTCAATAGGATTGTAGCGAGATTCTGCTCCTATGAGAGTCCTGCTCAGATAATAAATGGCCTGCTCATGGCCATTGTCGTCCTTTTGGGCGAGGAGGGCGCCGAGGGAATAATCCAGAGCTTTTACATAAAGCAAGAATGGTTTCCCTGATGTAGGGGCCACTAAGACCGGAGGTTTTGTGAGATACCTCTTAATGTCTTCATAAGCTTCTTGACAAGCTTGGTCCCATATGAAGGCAGTACCCTTTTTCATGAGACGGGTAAAGGGCTGGCAACGGCCTGAAAGATTTGCTATGAATCTTCTGATGTAGGCTAATCTGCCTTGCAAGCCTCGGAGCTCTTTGAGGTTCCTCGGTGGATGCATGTCCTGTATGGCTTTGACTTTGTCTGGGTCCAGATGGATCCCTTTTGATGTGACAATGAACCCAAGGAATTTGCCGCTGGACACTCCTAGGAAGGATTTTGTCGGGTTCATTTTCAGCTGATGAGCCCGCATTATGTCGAACATCGTTCTCAGATCGCGAAGATGTTCATCTTTGCTGCGGCTTTTGACGGCAATGTCGTCAACATAGCATTCCACCGTCTTTCGGAGATGGTCGCGGAAGATCATGCTCATCGCCCGCTGGTAGGTTGCTTCGGCATTTTTCAGTCCGAAGGGCATTACAGTGTAGCAGTATACCCCCAATGGCGTTCGGAAAGAAGTATGCTTCTCGTCATCAGGATACATCTTGATCTGGTTATACCCTGAGAAGCCGTCCATGAAAGACATCCTCTCGAATCTGCATGTGTTGTCGATCATGACATCGGTGATCGGCAGTGGGAATTCATCTTTGGGACAGGCCGTATTGAGATCACGGTAGTCGATGCAGATTCGTATTTTCCCATTCTTCTTGAGGACGGGGACTATGTTAGCCACCCAATCTGGATGTTGTTCCTCCAGATGAAGCCACAAGCATTGAGCTTATGAACTTCGGCTTCAATAGCCTCCATGATGTTTGGGCGGAACCGACGTTGTTGCTGCTTGACTGGCCTAACGTTGGGCTTGATGTTTAGACGGTGCATAGCGACCTGTGGATCAAGTCCGGGCATGTCTTCATAGCTCCAGGCGAAGACATCTATATACTCTTTCACGAGCATTATCAATTCTTCCTTTTCGCTGAGTGATAAGCTTTCACTTATGAAAATAGTCTTGGGGTGATCTTGACTACCCAAGTTAACCTGGATCACCTTGTCTTTGGTAGGTGGCTCGCGCAGCTCGAACCGCTTTTCCCATTGGAGACTTAATTGCTGGGCCCAAGGTTCCTCATCAGCAGCATCCGCAGGTTCCAATTGACTTCCTGAAGTCATATTCACAGTGAGGCCGTTGAACATTCCTCCTATGCTGATGTCAGAGTCCCACTCGGCAGATGAACCCGACTGTGATGGAATTGGTTCGTCGTCTTTGACCTGAACCGTTACTGACGATGTGGGTGTAACATAACCCAACCCCCTGCGTGTACTATCATAGTAATTTGCAGGTTTCCCTCTTGGGATGGAATTACGCATCAAGCTGCGTCTTCCTTTTCCGAAGTTTAGGCCCGCTCCCTGCTTCAGGTTGTAACCCATCTTCTTCATAATATGGCGCGCTGATGGCGCGTAATGAAAGAACTGTGGAGCATCCGACTCTGAGCTTGAGTCTGTAGTTGAGAATCTCCCTGGCCGGGCTCTGCCGAAGATTATCGGCGCCTGACCTTGCTTGGACGGAGGGACTACCAGCGTGGCCCCTTCTACGGCTTCCACAGATGTGTTAGCCACACTCGGCTCATGTACGGGCATATGAAGAGAGCCATCCATCATGGATTTAATCGACTCGATGCTCGCAGGATAATCAAAAGAAATATTATCATTAATTATCCATTCGCCTTCCTCCTCGGGAGGGATCCTACATCGGGGATCATTAAAGCATGCTACAATTGGTTCGCCAATCGAAATGGCTGGCACGCCTGTTTCGGATTCTGAATCCGCCTCATTGCCACTTTCATCATCGTCTGGCAATGGTTGTGCAGGCGTTCCGTCGGCCTCTTGATACAAGAGGGCGTCGGTGAAGTAGTTTTCCACCCCCTTGAAGGGTTGCTTTTCAGCGAAGACAGTTCGTACTGTCGCATCATCTTCAACATATTTGAAGCACTGATGGAGAGTGGAAGGAACGATCCAGTTGGCATGGATCCATGGTCGTCCCAGTAACAGGTTGTATGATGTGTCAGCGTCGATGACATAGCATGTCACTTCTGACTTCAGGCTTCCGATTCTGCAGCGGAGCCGAATCTTTCCAAGCGGGTGGCTGCTCCCGGCGTTGAAACCATATATTGTAGTGGTGGTTGCGGACAACCTGTACAATGGTATGCCGAGGAAATAGAGAAGCCTTTTGGGGATGATGCTGAGTGCAGACCCCGGATCGACTTGTACTCTTTCAATGCATGTTGAACCGATATATCCGGTATAGTACAGAGGTCGATCATGCTTGTTGTCTTTGAGAAGCATATCTTCCGCCGTAAAGGTAATAGCAGGCACTTTGGACTGTGCGTGATGGCACTCTGAGCAGGAAGGCTGCATCTCATCACCAGGAACCTCAGGCATGCATGTCAGAAAGGACTCCGAGTCGGCCAGCGCATCTCTGAGTGCCTCTCTTATCTCTTTAGAGAGACGAAGGAGCTCGTGTATTGTGATACGAGCCGGGATATTGGCTAAGTGGGCCAATATATCAAAGCGAAAGGGCGTGGCTAACCCTTGGCCTGGCGGTTTCTTCAACACATGGTCGAACCGCACTTCCTTAGGCTTCTCCTTCCCTTTGGTCAGGACTGGAGTGGATGCCGGCATTGGTACTGACGTCGTTTGCTGTTGTATCTCGTCAGTAGACTTGTCATACTGCTTTAAGTATGATCTTCCAGACCGGGTGCCTGTCTGTTGAGGTGCATCTGCCTGTGCCGTACAGGCATGCTTCTCTTCTTCTGAATCGCTGAGGGAAGCCGAAGTAAGATTACCATCATCTGGCAGGACAGAGATGACATTACAGGACTTGCCCTTTTTGCTGGAGTCCTTCGACGTCCGCTGTACGTCTCGGACGAGGTCAGGGTGTATCCACATAACTTCCCCTGTCTCCAATGTCAAGGGGACGAGACCCTTGTCAACTTTAGCTATGGTTGAAGAATGCTTGACTTCCAACCGCGGTGTGGGGGCTGGATAGGTCCCGTCGGGAACTGTGACCTTCTGAGCAGTGCCGAACTCAAGAGTCACCATATTGGCAGTGACTTTCTTCTGTTCCGTCTTCAATGTGAGGACTCCGGCGTCGACCAAGGCTTGAATTCTAACCTTGAGAACATAGCACTTGTCAGTAGGATGGTGGATCATCCTGTGGTAGAGGCAGTATTTAGGGTCGTTTGTACGCCCTATCTCATTGGGACGGCGAGCGTCCGGTAGCTTCATTTTGTTCCCTTTGTGGAGCAGATGGAATATCGTGACCACCTGGTCATCTCTGAAGGAGTACTGCTTCGGAGGAAACTTGGGCTCTTGGCTGTTGACGCCGCTCTTCTTGGCCTTTGACTGCATGTCCCCGGTCAGCTCGACGGACATAATCTCCTTCCCTTTAGCTTGGGAAGACTGCGAGAGATCGCTACGCCCTTTGTTGTTCGCGCCCCATTTGCTCCTAGGGGCGGATGGCTCGAACTTCTTAGTCGATTTCTCGGCTATCTCAGCTTGTTCGACCAATTCCTTCCAAGTATGGGCTTTGACAGCCCCCATGCGGACTTCTACTTGATCCAAGAAGTTGTGTCTGCATGTCTGTAAGAGCATGGGTAATGGCATCCCTGCTGGGCACATCAGAGATAGATTTCTGAACCGCTCAATGTATTCACGGACAGATTCGCCTTTCCTCTGCACAGTGGAAAGGAGCTTGTCCATGGTCACTTCGGTGTCATCCTCATAGAAGCGAGAGAGGAACCGAGTTTCCAGGTCGACCCAGGAATTGATAGAGTCTTGAGGAAGGCTTCGGAACCAGTCGAATGCCACCCCTTTCAAGGTGCCGATGAACAACCTAGCCATGATGGCGTCATTGTTTAGAACATTACCGGTCTGGGACCGGAAATAGTAGATGTGCTGATTGGGCGAGCTCTTACCATCATACGTGTGCAACGTTGGTGGTTTGAACTTTGGCGGATATGGCACCGAATCCCACTCCAGCGGATAAGGACGGACTCCCCCTACCTTCTTTAATTCATCCCTCTGAGTTAGGGATGCGATTTGAGCTTGAAGGCCTTTAAGGACTTCGGCATCCAGGGAAGAGCCTCCCTTAGATTTCTCCGTCTTGGGCGGATCGTTGCTGAAGTGTCTCTCCTCATCATGATTGCTCCCGGTATCATCATTCCGGTTGCTGAGGAGCTGAGCGAGCATCTGTTGAATATTGTCCAGGGCCTCTTGCTGAATTCTGAAAGTTTGCTCCTGAGCTTCCAGGCGCTGACGAAGATCATCATTGGCGTTATCGGCCATATTGACCGATGCTTTGTCCGTCCGTATAGAACTGACTGTTGCTGAAGAGGCATACCCGCTGTCTTCATCTTCTCCATCAGATGATTGGGGTGATCGTCTGGACTGTGGCGAGATTAGGGCCTTTGAGGAAGAAGGCTGCTCATAATTATAGGGTATCGCTACCCTGGATCTGGTGTTTCGGAAAACACCTTCTTCGCGCACCAAGACTTCACCTAAGCCCGGACTATAATCTGGATCTGGGGAGCCGAAAGGGGTATCATCAGATGTATGACCTTCCCTGTGTCGCTCTCGTCCTCTTCCGGTCATGTTGACGGACGCGAAGGCTAGGCCTCGCGAAGCGCTCCTTTCATGATGTTTCTTTATGGCATGTGCGGATAACCGGTCAAACACCGATTGACGGTGCGGAGGTGCCACCTTGATTGGATATTGCCGACAATGGGCTGAATGGATTGTCACAAGTCGGCATCCTCTTTGACAACACGGGGAAGTGGTTTGGAGAGACTCCAATTCCCGCTTGTTCGTCAAGAATTGTCGAAGGTTAGGCTCAACAGAGCCTGAACAACCCCGTAGAGAGGCCTTTTTGGAGCGTACAAGGGATGATGCTCCGTTCTTCTTATCCCTGCAGAAGGGATTAGTACTGAATAGTACTTTGGAGCTAGCTTCGCCGACAGGTGCGAGCTTAGTGCCTGATGAATTGGGGAGCGGAGCACGCTGTGGTGCTTTGCCCGCTATTCTGCTGTGAAGGGGATCAACCTCAGATAACACTGCGGTCCTAGCCTTGCGGCCGCGAACCCAGTGAGTTCGTTGTGGTACAATAGCTTCGCTTGTACGAGCGAGGCTGACATGAGGCTTTGCTGCCTTTGATTCAAGTGACGGTATGATTGCCGTCGTGACTTCATGGCTGGCAGCATCGTCAGGGCAGATGGGCATCTTACCCTTTTCTTCGTGGGAGAGGCGCAGTCTCGGCATGACTACTCCGAGAGCTTCGGTTGAAGACTCCTGTTTAGGCTTCCATATCAGCCTTGACGGGGGACGCCTAGGTTCGCAAGGAACCTGAATAGCCACAAGCGGGGCTGTAGGGTGCTGGCAAGATTCTGCCTCTGGTTTCTGATTTGAAACCTTGGCCATGAAGACCTTCCTGTGCTTCCGTGCTCGAAGCGTCAGGCCACCCCCAGAGAGGACTTCTTCAAATCTTCCTTGATCGATCTGGATAACCAGGTTCTCAAAAGTGCAGGATCTGGGCTGCGGGCATGTTTCCTTATTGCGTCAGAGAACTGCGGCAGGTTTGCAGAGAACCTTTTCCGTCTCCGCAGAGACTTTGCTTGAAGATTTAGCCAGAGAAGATCTGGCTGCACCGGCTTTTCTGAATTCAGAGATAGACCCGAAGGTCTGTTCGTCGCATTGCGACACTTGATTCTCAGCAGAGGAGAATACAATCCCCAGCGGAGTCGCCATCTTGTTTTCCATTATGTTTGCAAAGGGGGAAACTTACAAAAAAGAGTTTGAGGAGCTAAATTACAAGTATTCTCAAAAGATTACAAGTAGATCTCCTCAGAGATTCTGGGAAAATGTGCCGATAGGAGTCTGGTCAGCGCGCGACCACTTTGTCCCTTTGACGATGCGAGCGATGAGATTCCCTTCTCGCCTGGTTCGGGGAATCAGAGAACAGAAGGTTGGTAGAACCCTCTTGCTGCTTCTCAATATCGCCTTCAATAAGGAATTCCTTCTCGCCTGGTTCCGGAGATTCCTTGAGAAGAAGGACGACGTTAGGGTATCAACACCCTGATTAGAGAAAGCAATTCTCTAAAAGGTCTCTGAATTTGAGAACGCGCGGTGCCTTGTGAAGAAGCCTCTGCTTGTGGAGTCCTCCGTATGCGTGCGTCTCCTTGATTCCTCTCCGCCTCTCTGTGTGTACGTCCCCCCTCGTCTCCTTGTACCCCTGGCGGGCTATTTATAGAGAGAGCAAGGGTATAATCGTCCCCTTGAAGATATGGAAACAGATTGAACTGTATCTTGTTTAAATCTGGAAAGTAGCCTTGTTGCGAGGCTAGGATAGCTTCTGCGGAGCTAGAATTGGCAGGTCGGTGGATCTTTCTGATTTGTTTTTATCCTTTCCATATCGTTGGGAGATTCTCTTTGATCCTCTTACTCGTTTCAAGAGAGTCAAGAGATTGCGGCAATCACCTGCCATATTTGAATTCCGATTGGATTTGATTAAATTGAATCCGATCTCATCAGGAGATTTTGATTGGTCAAAGGTCGACCATAGCAGGCTGATATCGGAGCTGCCCGCTTTGAAGCTCATAGCGGAGCTAGAGGCAATCCTTAGCGAAGTCCGAAAAGAGGGTTTTCGGCGAAGTTATCAGTTAGCTTCCTGGCGAAGTTGGATGATGCTAGCCTCTCAATCGAGGCTATCTCCTTGGGCTAATGTAATGCTAAATGCTAGCATCTTAGACCTGCTGAGGTCTGTTTAGAAACAATCCGGGTTCACTGTTCTGCTTGCTGGATCAGTGGAGTCCAAACCGCTCCCTTGTCCCTTGGAGGTGGGTGAAAACTGGTCTTCAGCTCGTCTGTCCCTTGTCTTTTGTAAATGTCAACAAGTTTAGACATCGTTTGGACCAATGAGAATCTTGTCTTTTTTAAGTGTCAACACACGGTAACTTAGATATTCTCCCATTTATATGTATGCTCGTGTGGTACTAACATTTCACACAGGTACCTTTGACCAACTTTAGGTTTCTGCCCAATCTCAGGCTAGCTACCCAATTGGTTTTAAGCCTGTACCCTTATGGGTTTGTGATAACTACCGAGAGTGCGCTCAGACCCCGAGCGTACTTTAGTCTCGCCCACTTCCTCGAAAGAGAAGTGCACTTAGACTGTCAGGTCTCTCAGCTCTGCCTAGTAGGCATGCTTAGCGCTCAACCTTTACCACTAGATTCATCTATGCGGAACTCTGCCAGATTTTAGACTAGCCTTCTAAGCTGAGTCATTCCAGTAGCTCCGTCAGGCGCTTTAGTGTTAAACACTGTTCGCTGTCTGTACCTCCAGTACTGCTTAGCTCCGCTTAGATGATCATTTGCTTGCTAGGTAGCTGTATTAATGGTTAATATCTACTATTTCTTGCCATGCTATCACCCGACCTCTGACATGGTATTACCCGACCTCTGACATGCTATCACCTGACACCTGACCCCTTGCATGTTACCACTTGACACTAATTACTATCACCTTGAAATCACCTAGAGGGGGGGTGAATAGGTGATAATGCTAATCAATGCACAATTAAAATGTTATGATAGAACGATCACCCAAAACAAGACTAGAAGCCGAATACCCCGTGAAGGGCTCTGAACTCCTTCCTCGTGATTCCTCTAGATAAGAGTTTGAGGTGCATATTGCAATCTTGTTATATGAGTATTTGATCGACAATATGAATATGAAACAATTGTATATAGCAATGAATATGAAGAGCAAGTACAATGTTGCAATGAATATGTAGAGCAAGTAAATGAAGTAATGAATAAGAAGCAATGAATATAAAGTAAGGAATTAAAGCAAGAAGCAAGTAAACCAAACGCAAACACCGAGAATTTTTCCGAGGTTCGAGTACCCAGCTCTACGTCCCCGCCTTCCCAGAAGGATATCTAACCACTATAACTTCACAAAGAGTTACAATCACACCGGAGTACCCAACTCCACAATCTTGAATACAAGTATCTCTTGGTGATCAAAAGACCACAAACTCTCTTTTGAAAAATCCTCTCTCCCTTACAAAAACCCTGTAGAACAATGTGTAGGATGAAGCTCAAGTATTGTAAGTGGAAAAAGAAAAAGAATTTGAGAGAGTTTTGAAACTAAAACTTCAGAGATGAGAGAGATTTTTCAGCACAAAAACCAAGAACTAAACTCTTTTGAAAGCCTTTTTAAAACTTGAATATCTTGCAAATGCTTGTTATATCAACCATAACCCTAATCACCCCTATTTATAGGATAGGGCTAGGGTTGAAGTGTAAACTCACATAATGATAATTAGGAAGAATTTGACCCATAAAACAGCCTTAAAACTCATTTAGAGACAAAAGGTTTAATTAAAACGTGTTTTAAAAAACTAGCCGTTATGACAGAAAACTCACTCTCGGTCGACCGGCCGGTCGACCGGGTTTCAAATAAAAAGAGCCGTTGCGGCCCACGGTCGACCGCCCAGTCGACCGTAACAAACAGAGAGTTGCTGTCTTGCAGTCGGCCGAAGGTCGGTCGACCGCAATTAGGTCCGGTCGACCGCCCTGTCGACCGGGAAACGTGCACACATGCACGCACCCAACGGTCAGATTCCCGGTCGACCGGTCGATCGACCGATCTGACCTGACATAGAGTCGGTCGACCGGTCGGTCGACCGGCTCAGGTCAAAACTTGAAATTTTGAAAAAGATTTTGAAGAGTTTGGGATAGTTTTAAAAATATTTTTTGTCATAACTAGGTATAATACATAAAATAGAGTTTGTAAGTAATAAACTTTATTTAAAAATATTTTTTATAAATTTATAGGAGAAATTTTTGGAAAAACCATGTGAGCAAAAACTTGTGTTTAGGAACATGAGCTTCAACCTATCCACTATCCTTAAACAAAACTATAAAACTAAAAACAAATCAAATGAAGTCTCTTGAGCCAAACTGAAGTCTTGAGCCATGCAATGCTTTGCTAGAGCCTTCTCTTCTCTGAACTTTCCTTCTTGTGCCATTTGCCTTATTTGCTCCATGAACCTAGAAAATCTTCCAAGAGCTAAGCAATGGCCATCATAAATGGTTCAAACCTGAAACTTCATCTTAAATAACTTATTAGTACCATATAGCTCCTAAGTGTTTTGTTATCATCAAAACTCTAAACAAATGGAGAGTGTAACCTCTTGGGCCAACAATCTCCCCCTTTTTGATGATGATAAAACAAATAGGCTATATAAACAAGATAAAAGAGAGGTGAAAACTCCCCTCAAATTATGCAATATTAAACAAGTAAAAGCAATTTGAATTGCAATCAAAAACCATGAGACTAAAAATCATGAGTCATAAAACACACAGTTGAAAACACAAAACCATATAAACTTAGAACTCATATACAAGAATTCATAAAAACACACACTTTGCAAAAATTCATAAAAACACACACTTTGCAAAAACCAAAACCATACTCATATTACCATACTCATATTATACTTCTCCCCCTTTTTGTCATACATCAAAAAGGGATAAAGAAACAAGAAAAACAAGTCTATTCAATAACACAAACATTAAGTTCACCACATATAAAGGAAAATCTATTAAAATCAAGTGGTTTAGTGAAAATATCGGCAAGTTGCAAATCCGAAGAAACATAATCAATATCTATATCACCTTTTTCAAAATGATCTCTAAGAAAGTAATATCTAATCTCAATGTTCTTGGTCTTACTATGTTATTTGCATTCTTAGTCATATGAATAGTACTAGTATTATCACAAAATATTTTTATATGATCATAATGCAAATCATAATCAAGGAGAGTATGTTTCATCCAAAGGACTTGTGCAAACAAGCCCCCGCCGCAACATACTCTGCCTCGACGGTTGAGAGAGCTACGAAATTTTGTTTCTTAGAGGACCATAAAACAAGACAATTACTAAGAAATTGACATGTTCCACTAGTACTCTTTCTATCTACTCTGCAACCCGCATAGTCGGCATCCGAATAACTCGTCATTGAGAAATCTCCGATTTTTGAATACCAAAGACCCATTCCAATTGTGCCCTTAATATAACGAATGATGCGTTTTACCGCAATAAGATGAGACTCTTTAGGACACGATTAGAATCTAGCACAAAGACACACACTAAACATGATATCCGGCCTACTAGCCGTTAAATACAACAAACTACCAATCATGCTTCTATATAACTTAATATCAACACATTTACCTTGGTCATCCTTATCAAGCTTGGTTGTAGTTGCCATGGGAGTGTTGCAAACTTTCGAACCTTCGAGTCCAAATTTCTTTATAAGCTCCTTTGCGTACTTGGCTTGACATATGAATATCCCATCTTGCATTTGCTTGACTTGGAGTCCAAGAAAGAAATTTAGTTCACCCATTGAAGACATCTCAAATTCAAGTTGCATACACTTTTCAAACTCCTTGCAAAGAAACTCATTAGTAGAACTAAAAATTATATCATCAACATAAATTTGCACTATTAGAATGTCATTATCAACATGCTTAGTAAATAATGTTGTGCCCACTTTGCCTATAACAAAATCATTTAAAATAAGAAAATTAGAAAGCCTTTCATACCAAGCTCTTGGAGCTTGCTTCAATCCATACAAAGCTTTATCAAGTTTAAAAACAAAATTAGGATGAACATGATCAACAAAACCGGGAGGTTGCTCAACATAAACTTCTTCATTTAAAACACCATTTAAAAATGCACTTTTCACATTCATTTGAAAAAGTTTAAAATTTTTAAAAGATGTTAAAGCTAGTGTCATCCGTATGACTTCAAGCCGTGCTACGGGTGCAAAGGTCTCCTCAAAGTCAATTCTTCAACTTGAGTGTAACCTTGGGCCACTAACCTAACTTTATTCCTAATAACATTTCCTGACTCATCCATCTTATTCCTAAAAATTCACTTAGTACCAATTATTGGTCTATCGTGGGGTCTAGGAACAAGGTGCCAAACTTGGTTGCGCTCAAATTGATTGAGCTCTTCTTGCATGGCTAGCAACCAATATGAGTCACCCTCGGCTTCGAGGATGTTTTTGGGTTCAAAATGAGAAATGAATGCAAAATTACCACACAAGTCATGGAGTTTGGAGCGAGTTGTTACCCCTTTAGATACATCACCTAAGATGAGTTCCTTAGGATGATTTGTAGCGTATCTCAAATCTTTAGGAAGCGGTTGAGAGCTTTCCTCTTTATCCTTTTGAACTTCACCAATTGATTCTTACTTTTCTTCTTGAATGGGTGAGTCCTTCAAGGATAGCTTCTCCATGTCCTCACCAAATGGGTCAATCTCTACAACATTCTCAACAACAACATTAGTTTCTTCAAATTTAACATGCATGGATTTTTTAATAGTAAGAGAAGATCTATTGAATACTCTATAAGCTTTACTAGTAGTAGAATATCCAACAAATATAGCTTCATAAGCCTTAACATCAAATTTACCTAAGTTATCTTTAGTATTCAAAACAAAACACTTGCATCCAAAAACTTTAAAATATGAGACATTTGGTTTTCTTAAATGATAAATTTCAAAAGAAGTCTTTAAATTATTTTTACACAAATAAATACGATTTGATATGTAGCATGCGGTGTTTACGGCCTCGGCCCATAGATATTGAGGGAGGTCATATTCACTTATCATAGTCCTAGCCATCTCTTGAAGAGTTCTATTCTTCCTTTCAACTACTCCATTTTGTTGTGGAGTTCTAGGACATGACATTTCATGCTTAATTCCCTTTTCATCACAATAAGTCATGAAGAGTTGGTTAACAAACTCACCACCTCTATCACTTCTTATTTTCAAAATCGAAAAACCTTTTTCTTTTTCAACCCTTTTTCGAAAAGTCTTAAAATGTGAAAAAGTTTGATCTTTGTATTCTAAAAAGAAAACCAAGTAAATCGGGAAAATCATCAACCAAAATAAATGCATATCTACTACCATTTAAACTTTTAGTTTTAGTTGGTCCAAAAAGATCCATGTGAATAATTCTAATGGCCTAGTTGACATGATATCCTTGATTGGCTTGAAAGAAGACTTGGTTTGTTTCCCAAGTTGGCACGCACCACAAATGCGGTCTTTTTCAAACTTCAAGTAAGGAATACCCTTCACCAATTCCTTAGAATTAATCCTAGCAAGATGATCAAGAGAAGCATGTCCTAATCTTCTATGCCAAAGCCAAGAAGTTTCATCAAAAGCATTCAAGCATTTAGTAGAACAATCCAAATTAAGCATGTCAATGATATAAATATTATTATCACGAAATCCGTGAGAATACAATAATTGGTTTTACAATCAAAAATTTGGCAAGAAAAATCATCAAAAACAATTTTAAGACCACGATCACAAAGTTGACTTATACTAAGCAAGTTATGTTTAAGTCCATCAACAAGCACAACATTTTCTATAATAGGAGATGCACCAATTTGAATGTTACATATACCGATGATAGTGCCCTTGGAGTCATCTCTGAAGGTGACAGTGCCACCTTCAACGTACCTTGATAGGGTTGTAAAGTTGTTGATATCTCATGTCATATGTATTGAACAATAGCTATCAAGGTACCACCGCTCTTACGTCTTGGAGCCTTAGTGTGTACCTACATCAAATAATTTAGAACTTAATTTTGGTACCCACATTTTTTTGGGTCCTAAAGAGTTAGTATCACGGATCCACACAAGATTATTTGTTCTATTAATTTGATCATAGCAAAACTTAGCTAAATGGTCATTTTTACCACAATAAGTACATCTATAAACTCTATCATATTTAAATGCATAATGAGTGTGTGGCTTACTAACATGTGACTTGTGAGCATGAGTAGATCTAACATGAGAAGTGTTGTGTGAAGTGATGACATGATGAGCATTTTTAGCATGGGTTGTTTTATCATTCTTAACATATGGTGTGTGCTTCTTTGAAAACATATCCTCTAATTTCTTAGTATTAAAAGCACAATCTTTTAAAACATTTTCAAAATCAATAATTCTAGTTTTTAACAAAGAAAGTTCATTTTCATCAACTTTTAGAAATTTAGCTTTACAAGTAACTTTATAAGCATCAAATTCTCTTCTAGTTGAAACAAGGTTAGAAGAACTTTCATCCTTTTCTTGTGAAATAATAGCAAGTTGATTTTTAAGAACTTCAATTTCCTTTTCAATTTTGAACATTCTACCTTTTATCATCATAGCTTTCAGAAAGTTCAACAAAAGCATGTACAAGCATTTCTCTACTTAATTCATCTTCTTCATCAAGAGATTGAGTGGTTACCTTGGGTGTGTTTGCCATGAAACACATATTTGTCGTGTCCACCTCATCTTCGGACTCGCTTTCTGAATCCCAAGTGGCTTTGTATGCTTTCTTTTCAACCGGCCTCTTTTGCTTCAAGGAGGAAGTCACCTTTTTCTTGAACTCGGGACAATCGGTCATGATGTGCCCGGGTTTGCGACAATTGTAGCATATGATTCTTCTCTCCTCCTTCCCTTCCAATTTCCTTCTAAAGTTGAGTTTGTTCTTGCGGTACAACCTCTTCACATTTTTTACTAGGAGAGATAGCTCCTCATCATCTTCTTCATCGTCGTTGACAGTAGAGGAAGACTTGAAGGCTATGGATTTCTTCTTTTGAGGTATCGCTTCTTCTCTTGCCTTCTTCTCCATCTCATGAGTCTTAATGTTTCCAATAAGACTTATGAGATTCATTTTATCTTTATCATTCAACTCCTTTAAGGTGGTTGCCTTGATCTCCATGATGAAGGAAGAGCTCGTATCACTTTGCGCACATTTTGATCGTTGCTTATATCATCACCTAGAGAAGAAAGGGCATTAGTAATCTTGGTAAACTTGGTAATCATAGAATCAATAGACTCATCTTCAAGCATTTTAAAACCTTCATATTAGGACCTCAAGAGATCTATTTTGGCTCTCTTGACTTGTGAAGTCCCCTCATGTGTGACCAACAAGTGTTGCCAAATCTCATAGGCGGATTGGCAATGTATAACCCGTGTAAGATCATCCTCATTCAAGGCGGTGAGAAGGGAATTTTGGGCCTTAGAATTAACCTCATATTCTTTGAAGGTAAAGTCAGACCAAGTGCTCTTCTCACTATCGGGTCTAACATAGGGTTTGATCAAGGATTTAGCCACTAAGCTACCTAAGGATTATAGAAAAATAGTCATCCTAACCTTCCAAATGGGAAAATTGAGTCCATTAAATTTAGGAGGGGTCTTAATGTTGTCGGCCATGTTTACTAGTGTATGAATGAAAGAATGCAAATGGTGATTAGCAAATTTTTAGGATCTCTCTAAGGATGTTAAGCCAAAACCTAGAGTCCAAGCTCTGATACCAATTGAAATCACCTAGAGGGGGTGAATAGGTGATAATGCTAATCAATGCACAATTAAAAATATTATAATGCAACGATCACCCAAAACAAGACTAGAAACCGAATACCCCGTGAAGGGCTCTGAACTCCTTCCTCGTGATTCCTCTAGATAAGAGTTTGAGGTGCGTATTGCAATCTTGTTGTATGAGTGTTTGATCGACAATATGAATATGAAACAAGTGTATATAGCAATGAATATAAAGAGCAAGTACAATGTTGCAATGAATATGTAGAGCAAGTAAATGAAGCAATGAATAAGAAGCAATGAATATAAAGCAAGGAATTAAAGCAAGAAGCAAGTAAACCAAATGCAAACACCGAGAATTTTTTCGAGGTTCGAGCACCCAGCTCTACGTCCCCGCCTTCCCAGAAGGATTTCTAACCACTATAACTTCACAAAGAGTTACAATCATACCGGAGTACCCAACTCCACAATCTTGAATACAAGTATCTCTTGGTGATCAAAAGACCACAAACTCTCTTTTGAAAAATCCTCTTTCCCTTACAAGAACCCTGTAGAACAATGTGTAGGATGAAGCTCAAGTATTGTAAGTGGAAAAAGAAAACAAATTTGAGAGAGTTTTGAAACTAAAACTTTAGAGATGAGAGAGATTTTTCAGCACAAAAATCAAGAACCAAACTCTTTTGAAAGCCTTTTTAAAACTTGAGTATGTTGCAAATGCTTGTTATATCAACCATAACCCTAATCACCCCTATTTATAGGATAGGGCTAGGGTTTGAAGTGTAAACTCACATAATGATAATTAGGAAGAATTTGACCCATAAAACAGCCTTAAACTCGTTTAGAGACAAAAGGTTTAATTAAAACGTGTTTTAAAAAACTAGCCGTTATGGCAGAAAACTCACTCTCGGTCGACCGGCCGGTCGACCGGGTTTCAAATAAAAAGAGTCGTTGCGGCCCTGGTCGACCGCCCGATCGACCGCAACAAACAGAGAGTTGCTGTCTTGCAGTCGGCCGAAGGTCAGTCAGCCGCAATTGGGTCCGGTCGACCGCCCGGTCGACCGGGAAACGTGCACACATGCACGCACCCAACGGTCAGATTCCTGGTCGACCGGTCGGTCAACCGATCTGACCTGACATAGAGTCGGTCGACCGGCTCAGGTCAAAGCTTGAAATTTTGAAAAAGATTTTGAAGAGTTTGGGATAGTTTTAAAAATAGTTTTTGTCATAACTAGGTATAATACATAAAATGGAGTTTGTAAGTAATAAACTTTATTTAAAAATATTTTTTTTATAAATTTATAGGAGAAATTTTTGAAAAAATCATGTGCGCAAAAACTTGTGTATAGGAACATGAGCTTCAACCTATCCACTATCCTTTAACAAAACTATAAAACTAAAAACAAATCAAATGAAGTCTCTTGAGCCAAACTGAAGTCTTGAGCCATGCAATGCTTTGCTAGAGCCTTCTCTTCTATAAATATTCCTTCTTGTGCCATTTGCCTTATTTGCTCCATGAACCTAGAAAATCTTCCAAGAGCTAAGCAATGGCCATCATAAATGGTTCAAACCTGAAACTTCATCTTAAACAACTTATTAGTACCATATAGCTCCTAAGTGTTTTGTTATCATCAAAACTCTAAACAAATGGAGAGTGTAACCTCTTGGGCCAACACACCTGTCATCCAATATGTTATACTTAACTTGTAATTATCACTTACGAGAATGTTAACCTGATCTCCTGATAGTACTCATGTACACCTGATATTCCTGATATACTCTTGCATATTCCTGCAATCTGATAACTACCTAATAAATCGTAAAAAGAACAACTTACACCGGGTCAGGGAAAACTTGCGAATATCAATATATATTTGTGTTTACAGTGGTATTAGGTACGTTGTGCAATCAAAACTTTCGGTTCGACCTGAAGGCCTCCAGGTGTTCCGAGGGGAGCGCGGCTCCCTACATTCTATTCATTCATGAAAAGAGCATACAATAAGACCCTTATCTAGGCCTTGCGCCCGATTTTGAACACTAGTAACGGAACATTATGGACCGTGGTCTAGGCATGTACGGGACCTACTGTAAACATTGTTCGTTGATACCCCCGTTGGTTTCCAATAATAACCTCGATTTACTCAGATGTGGATGTATGTCTGCAGGGACGCTATTACACATACCTAGATATATGGATAGGACGAGTAATAAGAATAAATATTAAAAATGATAATAAAAGATTTATTCATGTTTAGCTTTCATCAGTATATGCCTTCGTTGCATGCTTATTATTTTGTACATTCGATACAACCTTTGATGTCTGCTTTCTAATTCAGATTTATCGATACACATGTACTTATCTCAGCATGCCATTTGGCATTAATCTGAACACTCGTCGGGGAGTTTCTGACTCCCTTGGACTTGCATGTTCAGGTTCTGAAGGTTGGATTGAAGTGGAGCCCTCTATCAAAGATCAAGCTTACCTCTCAGAGCAGGCTGACTAGTCCCAGCTCTTTCTGTTCCTGACTCTTCCTACTAGCTCGCGGATTCCCCCTCAGCTCGTGAGCATTTTTTGTATTGTACATATTGTAAATCTTACTTTTGTACCTGGTCGTGATATAATATACTTGTAATATTATATCACGCTCTGTGATAGCTTTGTAAATTATACTCTATATGTTAGAATATATATACACTACGTATTTTCTTACTCTGATTCTGGTTTGTACTGATGCATAACATATATATGCAAGGATATTTTCATCCTGTGTATATATGTCACAGTAGTGTCATTGTATCCGTCAAGATGAGGCGTTACAGGTTGGTATCAGAGCCTAGGCTCTCACACCTGCAGTACAACCAAGCAGCAAATTAATAGGATATTAATTTGCAGTTGGAATGCAGGAGTCTCGGTTATACAATCCAACTACAATGTACATAGTTAACTATTCCTTCCTAATACTCCTTCTCTTGATTCTTAAAATCCATCTATCTTTTTGCTTTCTAGTTTTCAGTCATCTTTTACCAACATAGATATGGATAGAAGGACGAGCTATAACAGCTCCACATAATTACAGAACGGACCCATAGGAGAGAATGCAGATATTCTGAGGGTTATTCACAATATGATAGAGAATCAACAGAAGCAGACAGAACTCCTTAGGCAAGAATTGATAGCAGCTTCTATGGAACAAAGGTCGGGCAACGTATCAAACATCAGGCAACTGCAGCCGGTAATATTCACAGGGGAAGAGAGGCTACTGGATGCCGAATAATGGCTAATCGACATCACTGATCTTTTGAAAGCGACAAAGGTCCAGAGGAAAATCAGGTAGTGGTTGCTAAGATTCAACTGAAGGATGTAGCTAGAACATGGTGGCTAGCTGAAGAAGCAGGACTGGATAAACCGATCACTTGGAACTAGTTCTCTAAGAGCTTTTATGATAGATTCTTCCTACCACGGCTCAGAAGGAGATGGAAGAGCAGTTCATCCGACTTCAGTAATGGAACCAATCTGTGGATGAGTATGCAGCTAAGTTCCTATGGCTTAACCATTTTTCTCCATATATGATGACCGACGAAGAGAAGCAGGCAAGTAGATTTTAATAGAGCTTATAAATGGATATTCAAGTCCTCTTGATTCCCTAACAACTGAAAACATATTCCCAAGTCCTCACTATAGCTCGGAGGTGGAGCGAGGACTGAAGAAAAAGATTCTTAATCAGATGAGAAACCAGGCCATGAAGAGGCCATTTCAACAATTAGGCAGAGGAGGTCTAGTCAGAACTGTAAAAGCCCCAATGATTAGAATACTATTTCGATCAGCCCCTCTTCAGATAACCCGACCACTTCCTATATGTGGTTATTGCCATAAGGTAGGTCACACTCAGCAGGAATGTCGTAGGGCAAATGGGTTGTGCCTGATATGTGGCTCCGGTGACCACTCAATAGAAAGCCGTCCCCATAAGAGAACTGGGATAATGAACCGAACTTTACCGGCACCTCTAGTACCCATTGGACAGAGGAACCTAGGGCCAGTGGTTAGGAGGGCCCCTCTCCCTCCACGACAACAGGTTTTCTGCCCGTTCAAAGGGGAGGCAGAACTGTAACAAGTCGCGAAAAAGGACAAGCCTACAACTTGACAACGAAAGAGGCCGAAACTTCCGAAGAGGTGATAACATGTAAGATCAGGGTGCACTCTAAACCTGCTCTTGCTCTTTTTGATTTTGGCACTTCTCATTGTTTCATATCAAATAGTTTACTGCTTTACATTCTATACCTGTTGAATGTTTAGACAACCAGTGGGAGATTAGTACCGGTTATGGGGTAGTCATCTCCAATAGAATTTGTAAAAATTGCTCAGTAGAGCTATGTAATGGAAATTATAAGTAGATATGCTCATACTAGATACAAGAGGGTATGACGTGATCTAAGGAATGACTTGGCTCAGCAAGTACCATGTGGTTATTGAATGTCGGAATAAGAAAATTATTTTCAAGATTCCACATCAGCTGTCAGTTTGATGGAGAATACAAGTCTGCCACGAGAAAGACTCAGATAGCTACTACTGAGATTCAGAAGAAAGGAGTATCAGTTTTGAATGAGTTTCCAGATGTGTTTGAAGAGATTTCAGGACTTCCACCTAACAGAGCAGTTGAGTTCGCCATTGATACCATTCCAGGCATAGTTCCAATATCTAAATCTCCATACAGAATGGCACCCACTGAGTTAGAGATTCTAAAAAATAGCTGCAAGAATACTGATAAGGGACTGATTAGACTGAGTACTTCACCGTGGAGAGCTCTAGTGTTATTGACAAATAAAAAGGATGGCGGTAAGCGGTTATGTTAAACTATAGAGAGTTGAATAAGGTTACCATCAAAAATAAGTATCCCTTATCTAGAATTGATGATCTTTTTGATCAACTTCATGGAGTCTGCGTATTTTCTAAATTGGATTTACAATTGGGTTATCATCATCTAAAAGTGAAAAAGGAGGATATTCAGAAGACATCATTCAACACTCGCTATGGCCATTATGAATTTCTAGTCATGCCCTTCAGAGTGACCAATGCCCCAGCGGTCTTTATGGATTTGATGAACCGAGTTTTTTCGCCATATTTGAATAGTTTGTCATTGTACTCATTGACGATATCTCGATATATTTTAAGAGCAACAGAGAGCATGCGGAACACTTGAGGATAGTATTGCAGACTCTCTAGCAAGAACGGCTTCATGCTAAACAGAGCAAGTGTGAGTTATGGTTAGACTGTATAGCTTTCTTGGGTCATACGGTTTCGAAAGAAGGAATTTCAGTTGCCCCCAACAAGATCCAAGCAATAAAAGACTGGCCAATTCTAAGGATAGTAATAGAAATTAAAAACTTTATTGGACTAGCTGGATATTACAGAAGATTTATCTAGGACTTCGCTAAAATTGATGCCCAGTTAACAAAGCTCACCAAAAAAGGAGAAAAGTATGTATGGATGGAAGAATGTACTGCAGCATTTGAACAATTAAAGGAGAAACTAATTACAGCTCCAATCTTGAAGACTCTCTCAGGGACAGGAGAGATGGTTATGTATAGTGATGCATCCGAAAAGGGCTTAGGATGTGTATTGATGCAGCATGATCATGTCATACCTTATGCATCCAGGAAATTGAAGCCACATGAGAGAAATTACCTAATTCATGACTTAGAGCTAGGTAATCTTCACATTGAAGATCGGGAGACATTATCTTCTAGGGGACAAGGTATTGATCTATACTGATCACAAGAGTCTTAACTATATTTTCACGCAGAAAGAACTGAACATGAGGCAAAGGCGGTGGCTTAAATTGATGGTAGACTATGACATACACTTGCAGTACCATCCTGGTAAGATCAATATAGTACCAGATGCCTTGAGCAGAAAATTAGAGAACAAAGTACTAATATAACTTACTTAATAGAAGGAATTGCTTCGAGAAATCATAAAATTAGACTTAATGCTAGTACAAGGAACTGATGAGTTAGGTTAGTTAATGACTTTTCAGATTCAACCAAGCCTGATGGATGAAATTAAAAAAGCTCAAAAGGAAGACCCCAGATTACAGAAATTCAGAGCTCAAGTAGAAGCTGGACTAAGGACTGATGTCCGTATTTAATCGGATGGTGCACTTTATTTTGATAACAGAATCTGTGTACCACAAGGAGAAGTTCGACAGAAAATTTTGGCAGAGGCACACAGCTTGGCTTATTCATACATCCAAGAGAAATTAAAATGTATCAAGACTTGAAGCAGAACTTTGGTGGAATGCTATGAAGAGAGAGATAGCCCAGTATATGGCCAAGTGCTTGGTTTGCCAACAGATAAAGATAGAACATCAGAGAATAGTTGGACTTCTACAACCATTGCTGATACCCGAATGGAAGTGGGAACATATCACCATGGATTTTATCACAGCTCTACCCCACAGTCCTAAAGGTAATAATGCAGTATGGGTAATCATTGATCGCCTCACAAAATCAGCTTACTTCCTACCTTTCAGAGTGGGTCAGTCAACAGAAATTCTTGCAGATAAATATATTAAGGAAATAGTTCATCTGTACGGAGTTTCAGTTAGCATCGTGTCAGATAGAGACACGAGATTCTGATCGTATTTTTGGGAAAGTCTCCAAAAAATCTAGAAACTCGACTGAAATTCAGCACTTCATATCATCCCGGGACAGATGGGCAATCTGAACGAACTATCCAAATTCTTGAGGACATGTTATGAGCCTGCATGATAGAATTCAAAGGGTCATGGGAAGACTATCTTCATTTGGTAGAATTTTCTTATAATATCAGCTATCAAGCCAGTATTAAGATGGCACCATTTGAAGCGTTATATGACAGGAAATGCAGGTCACCAATATGTTGGGATGAAGTCGGCAAAAGAAGACTTTTGGGGCCAGATATCCTAATTCAGACAACAGATAAAGTCAGAGTTATCAAAGATCACCTCCAGGTAGCACAGAGTCGATAGAAAAGTTGGGCTGACACTAACAGAAGGCCATTGGAATTCAGAGCGGGTGATCATGTATTTTTAAGGATATCACCAACCAAAGGGGTAATCCGATTCGGTATTCGCGGGAAACTTAGCCCAAGATACATCGGCCCATTCGAGATTCTGGATCGTGTGAGAGATGTGGCTTATCGATTGGCGCTACCGCCATCATTAGAAGAAGTACATAATGTATTTCACATATCACAGCTTAGGAAGTATATCAAGAATGAGAGTCACATTTTAGATCACTCAGAACTGGAACTATAGCCAGATTTATCCAACAAAGAACAATCGATGGCCATTCTGGATAGAAGTGTAAAGACCCTGAAGAATAGAGCAATACCGTTAGTACTGATTTTTTGGAATAGGCATGCCCTAGGAGAAGAGAGGATATTATTCGTGAATGTTACTCTCAACTATTTACATCTTAGTTGGTAAAATTCCTTATCCCTACCCTTTCTGCCTTCACATCCCCTTATCGAAATTTCGAGGACAAAATTTTTGTAAGGTGGATGGATTGTAACACCCCATCCTCAGAATACGTACTCAGATACGTATCCCAATTTTACGAGCGTATTTCCTTAATTTCTCTTATTTATTTTTGCTTGTATAGCAGTACTGTATGATTTGACCTCTCTGCTAATTAGATTTGACTGATTTCAGTTTCAAACAGTATTTTCCAATATATTAGAATTTTCATGATTTTTCAAAATTTTCTGAATTATTTTTAGAAAAACCCTAAAATCGAGATTAATAGGTATCACTGTTTATTCTCGAATTTTTAATTTACAAATGGAGTCAAATCTCGAGAAACTGCTTTCATATATTTTCTTAAAATAATATTTACTATCTTAATACATTTTTGAAAATTTTCATAATTTAACAGATTTCGACTAGATTTTGTGTCCACCGATATTGGTGGTCGATTCTAGGATTTTTAATTGAAAATCGTAAAGAATTTCTTGAAACGGATTTCACCAAGATCCTTAAAATAATATTCTTAATTTTTGAGAATTTTTTAGAATCGTTCTGAGATACTTGATTTTCGGACGATTCCGGTATTTTTCCGAAAGTTTTCCGCATCCACAACCGAGCCTGGGGATTTCACATTCCAATTATTTTCTCATTTTTTTCCAATTACATTTCTTCCCTTTTTTTTCTTTTCTTTTTCTTTTTTTCTTCCTTCCTTTTCCTTCCACCATATTCTAAAAACTTCTTCATTCTTTATTACATTCTACAATCCTCCTCTAAAATATCTCCTTCAAAATATTCCAATCCACTCAACTCCCCTCTCTCATCACCATGGCCGGCCAAGCCACCTCACCCTCTCTCCATTTAATAAAAAAACCCAAACCCTAACCCTTTTCCTTCTCCTTTAACTCCAACTCCAATAACAACCCTCTTTCCTTCTCTTTTCCTTTTCATTTCTCCATCAAAACCCTAAAACCACCGACTCCTCCTTCATCTTCACTACACTACAACAACAACAATACCTACAATACTTCATCCACATCTTCTTTCTCCTCCATCTCCATTTTATCCACCACAAACATCAAAACACCACCATACAACTCCATTTCCTTCTCCATATCCAAAACTACCACCTCCTATACAAAACCCTCTGTAAAAAATCACCTCCATACCCCCTCACCTAGGCCGAACACCACCCCAAGTTAGAGGCCAGCCATCACCTCTCTGACAACCCCTCCGGTGACCACTCCGGCGACAATTCCACCACCTTTTTCAACACTATTTTCACCACCATCACAACCCCATCATCACCACCACCTCTTTTATTCTTCTCAATCACCTCCATCTCCACTCTCACCACCTCCATCACCCCTATTTCAACCTCTAACATCACCATTATCTTCATCTTCTTCAATTTCCTATTCATTCTCCTTTCAAAATCCAACTCCACCAAATACTACCACCACCTACTCCAACACCTTCACCTTCACCCTCTCCTCTCTCTCCTCATGGCCGGCCACCACCTAGGGCACCACCACGATGTGGTGCACCACCCCTAGGGCTGGCGGCCACCATAGGGCCAAGCCCCCTCTCCTTCTCTCACTTCGTGTTTTTCCTCGCTCGGGAATTCGGGCACGCAAAGTTTTTAAACTAGTGTTTTAGGCGAGTGACTTTCCTCGTAAAACTGGACTTGTATTAGAATTGGTATTATGTTGTATTTTGTATTAGTTCGGTGTGATTATATAGGTGTGGGTGTGTTGTATTCTATGGACATATCTTGACTTGTATCGGACTGATATATTGTAATGCTTGTAATAGTGTAGAACATCTCGTGCTGGTACCTTTGTACTGACTCTAGGTTTCTGCCCACTCCCGGCATAGCTACCCAATTGGTTTTAGGCCTGCACCCTTATGAGTTTCGTGATAGCTACCGAGAGTGCGCTTAGACCCTGGGCGTACTTTGATCTCCAGACTCTCTACTCAGCCTCTGGGCTTCACTACTCCACGATAGCTTAGATATTCTCACATTTATATGTATGCTCGTGTGGTTCTAACATGTCGCTAGGTACCCTTCAACCGACTTTGGGTTTCTGCCCACTCTCAGGCTAGCCACCCAATTTGTTTTAGGTCTGTACCCTTATGGGTTTCGTGATAGCTACCGATAGTGCGCTCAGACCCCAAGCGTACTTTAGCCTCTAGGCTTTTGCCCACTTCCTCGAAAGAAAAGTGTCTTAAACCATCAGGTCTCTCAGCTCCGCCTGGTAGGCATGCTTAGCGCTCAGCGCTTTACCACTAGATTTGTCTAAGCAAAACTCTGCCAGATTTTAGACTCATCTTCTAAGCTGAGTCATTCAAGTAGCTCCGTCAGGCGCTTTATTGTTAAACACTGTTCGCTATCCGTGCCTCCAGCATTGCTTAGCTCCGCTTGGATAATAATTTGTTTACTAGCTAGCTGTATTAATGGTTAATATCTACTATTGCTTGCCATGCTATCACCCAACTTTTGACATGCTATTACCTGACCTTTAACATGCTATCACCTGACACCTGACCTCTGGCATGTTACCACTTGACACCTAATTACTATCACCTGCCATCAACATGTTATACCTGACTTGTATTTATCACTTACGGGAATGTTAACCTGATCTTCTGATAGTACTCATGTACACCAGATATTCCTGACATGCTCATGCACATTCCTGTAATCTGATAACTACTTAATAAATCATAAAAAGAATAACTTACACCGGGTCGGGAGAAACTTGCGAATATCAATATATATTCGTGTTTACAGTGGTATTAGGTATGTTGTGCAACCAAAACTTACGATTCAACCTGAGGGCCTCCAGGTGTTCCGAGGGGAGCGCTGGCTCCCTATATTCTATTCAATCATGAAAAAGGGCATACAATAAGACCCTCATTTAGGCCTTGCGGCCAGTTCTGAACACCAGCAACAGAACGTCATGGATCGTGGTCCCGGGTATGTACGAGACACGCTGTAAACATTGTTCGTTGATACCCCCATTGGTTTCAAATAACAGTCTTGACTTACTCAGATGTGATGTATGTGTGCAGGGATGCTATTACACATACCTAGACGTATGGATAGGACGAGTAATAAGAATAAATATTGAAAATTATAATAAAAGATTTATTCATGTTTAATCGCTTTCATCAGTATATGCCTTTGTTGCATGCTTATTATTTCTGTACATTCGACACAGTCTTTGATGCCTGCTTTGTAATTTGGATTTATCGATACACATGTACTTATCTCTACATACCACTTGACATTAATCTTAACACTCGTTGGGGAGTTTCTGACGCCTATGGACTTGCATGTTCAGGTTCTGAAGCTTGGATTGAAGTGGAGCCCTCCACCGAAGATCAAACTTACCTCGCGGAGCAGGCTGACTAGTCTCAGCTCCTTCTTTTCCTGACTCTTCCTACTAGCTTGCGGATTCTCCCTCAGCTCGTGAGCATCTTTTGTATTGTACATATTGTAACTCTTACTTTTGTATCTGGCCGTGATGTAATATACTTGTAATATTATATCACGCTCTATGATAACTTTGTAAGTTGTACTCTATATGTTGAAATGTATATACACTACGTACTTTCATACTCTGATTCTGTTATGTATTGATGCTTAATGTATATATGTGAGAATATTTCTGTCATGCGTATATATATCACAGTAGCGTCTCTGTATCCGTCAGGGCGGGGCGTTATAACAATGTCCACAGGCGCAGCTCGGCCAACCGTGGCAAGGAGAATGGTCGACCGACTGGCATCAATGTTTTAAATGTCGGATGTCGACCTAATATCGGAAGGCAAAATATAAAATCGGATTGCGGATTTTGGAGAAATTTTGGGATATTTGCCCAATTTTGGTGTCAATTTCAGAGGTCATATACATTATATAGTATGGTTTTAAATGTCATAAATAACCTAAAACATCACCTTTATGATATATCAAGGCATGAAAGCAATATATATTTAAACCATCTTGTTTCCGATATACTTACCTGGACAACTTGCATTTAAGCTACGACTATGATTTGCACTTTCTACCTTCAAATTTCAAAAAGAACACTAAATACAATTAAACAATAAGAAATGAATAAGATAATAAGAAATGATTACTTCAAACCTTTTAAATTCATTCTAAGTTATGGTGTATACTTTTTTATTTTCTTATCTTATTTATTTATTTCTTTAAGTATTTATCTTACTTTATATTTCTAAACTTAACTTTTCTATTTTTTTTATTCAGGCATTGTCGTACCCGTATTGAACATAATACATAATTGGTGCACGTAGATATGACAACATTGATGAAGCCAAGCAAATAACAAAGTTTTTGATGAAGCCAAGCCAAGTAAATAACAATATTGCTAATTGCATTTTTAATCTTTATTTATGTAATTATGTGTTGTTGCATCTTATAAATGGAGTGAAAGTATTGTTGTACTTGTATCTTATTTTTTAATCTTTATTTTGCAAGCAAATCAAAAGAACATGAGAATCACTTAATCTAAAATATGATCCACATCATTTTAATATCCACAAAGAAACTAAAAAATTTAAAATGTTTTAAAATATTCAGTATATTGAATAATTTTTAACAATATAGTCTATGGTATAAATTTTAACAACAATGTAATTGTAATTGTTAGATTGTACTTAATCAAGTTTTAAATATTAATCAAAAAATTTAAATACTAACTGTTGTTCTCTCTCTCTTTTTCTCTTTCACAACAATGTAAAAATTAACTCAAAAAATCAAAAAACTGCAGACTGTGCAGAGTTGATCTCTCTCTCACCCTCTAACTCTCCTCTTTGCTCTCTCTCTCTCACTCGCTGCTCTCTCTATATATCTCTCACTCGCTGCTCCCTCTCTCTCGATTTCTCTCTGATCTTTCCCTCTCTGAGAGAGAGAAATCAAGAAAGAGAGAGCAGCGAGTGTGTGTGTGTGTGTGTGTGTGAGCAGAGAGGGAAAGTTGGAGGGTGATCGAGAGAGAGATCATAGAGGCTGCAAGCCTACAATTGAGAGCAGAGAGGGAGAGAGAATAGAGACTCAAAGAGAGCAGTGAGAGAGAGATTGATAGCTTATGACTATCAAAAAGGACAATGCCTGCGGTAGCGGCGAGAGTTGTTGCAGCGACAGGGAGAGAGGACGACGCCTGCGGTGGCTGCGCGGCGACTGTGGCTTCTCTTCGTCTTCTAGCAGTGGTGGCGGACTCGGTCAGGGGGGAAGAGAGAGCGATCGAGAGAAATAGGGGGAGAAGAGAAACCTAGGGCGGGTTTATTTGGGTTTAATGGGTTTCGGGAGGGGCATTGGGTTGTTTTGACCCGACCCAAAAGAAGGGGAAAAAAACACCCTCTTAATGTCGGCCGACACAGTATCGGCCGATATTTCAGACATCAGCCAAAATATCGGCCGATTTTCAGCAGTTTCGACATTTGAAACTTGGGTATGGATTTCGTGTCAGGCTTCGTCTGAAACTGAAATTTCGACCGAAATTTAAAATACTGACTGTCATCCTTGGGTTTCTGTTAGTCCCGGTCGACCAATCGGTTGACCGAAGAACAGGGTCGGTTGGCCGGTCGACCGACAGGCGAATCTGTTCTCCTGTTTGAGTTCAGACTTCGTTTCTCATTTTGGAGATGAATCCAATTATGGTTTCGTAAAACCCTGAGACTCTCTGGCTATAAATAAAGGGGTAGAGCCCTCATGAATTGTAAACAAGAAAAAAGTTGTACTTGATTGTTGAATCAATAAATCTCTCTTACCCCGAGGACGTAAGCAAATTGCCGAACCTCGTTAAATATTGTACAGGTGCAATAAGTGGTATCAGAGCATCCTAGGTTCATCGTGGGATCATGTGTCGATTCTAAGAGCATTGGTTGATGTTTGGTGGAGATCTTGTGTCGATCTCAGAGTAGCATTGGGACTGTTTGTGGGATCATGTGTAGATCTCAAAACAGCTTTTGAATTGCTCAAAGAATCAAATTTAGTGGAGTAGATCATTTTGAAAACTCTCCTATGGTTTTATTTTGAGATAAGATCCTATCTTTATCTAGTTTTTTGATCTAACTATGTTTGCTTTCCGCATTGTTTTTGAGAAATCTATTGAGAAGATGGTTGAAGATATTACATCTACGATGAAATTCATAAACCCACATCCATTGAAGATTGATGTGGTGAAGTTTGACGACAAGAACAACTTCGGGATGTGGAGGTGTGAGGTGATGGATGCATTGACGGCATCAAACCTCGAAGACACTCTACAGTTAAAAAAAAAGCACGAGACCACTTCTGAAAAGGATTGGGATAAGATGAATCGAACAGCGTGTCGTTTGGTAGGTCTTGTTTAATACAAGACATCAAGTATCATGTGTTATATGAAATATCTGCAAGGCTGCTGTGGGAGAACCTGAAGAAGAAGTATCTGACGAAAAGTATAGAGTCACGTTTGAAATTGAAGAGTAGGCTCTATGGCTTCCAGTTGAAGAAAGGAGTCTCCATTGATGAACACATGAATAACTACACCAAACCTCTTATAGATTTAGTTAACGTGGATGTGAAGATCGAAAAAGAGGATAAGGCGTTCATTCTGCTGAACTCTTTTCCTGAAGAAGAGTTTGAGACCTTCATCCTAACTTTGATTAATGGTAAACAAACACTTAACTACAGTGATGTGTCGGCTGCTCTTATAAATTATGAAGTGAGGAGGAAGAACAAGCAATCTTCTTCCAATGGTACATCAGTAGAGGTGTTGATGGTAAGAGGCAAAGATTCCAATCGGAAGGGCAAAAGCGGGCGTGAGAGATCAGAGTCTAGACCAGGGTTCAGAGATCTAAAGAAGAACCAGTGTGCCTCTGCAAAAAGATAGAGCACAAGAAGGTTGATTATTCAAGGATCAAGGATAAAGGTAAGAAGAAGGAGTCGAAGACCGAGGCAAATCTTACACAGGTGGTCAGTACTCACGCAAGGATTTCACAGGCAGATGGATCAAACTCAGACTTATTAGGATTCTCTTTCTCTGTCGCTACTCCTATCGTTGGTTGCTCAGGAGATTCTGAGTGGATGTTAGAACTGGAGCTACCTATCATGTGTGTCCGAACAGGGATTGATTTTTCTAGTTTTGAGAAGCTAGATGGATGTTCTGTTATCATGGGTGATAATCACCCATATAACATGAAAAGCATAGGTACAGTTTAGATCAAGATGTTCGATGGGAACTGAAGTAAGTAAGGTAAGTACCTCAAGTGAAAAAGAATTTTATCTCAGTTGATGCCTTTGAAGCATTGAGTCAAGCAGTATTGTTAGAGATGATATTCTCAAGATAACTAGAGGCTCAATGGTGGTGATGAAGAGTGTCCGACGCGATAACCTATACTACTTGATGGGTAGTATGGTTACAGGGCGAGTAGCGACTTCTATTTCTTCAGATGGTTGCACATAGGTTTGACATATGAGGCTCAGACAGACATGTGAAAAGTCTTTGCAAACTCCAGCAAAGAAGGAATCATTGAATGGTGCATCTACCTGCAAAATGGAGTTGGGTGGATACGGCATTCTGGACAAGAAGACGAAGGTGAAATTCGGCACCACTACTCATTGCTCAGAAGGTCTTCTTGATTGTGTTCATGTAAGTATTTGGGGACCTGCCAAGACTACATCGCTTGGAGGTCATCGGTACTTTGTCTCTTTTATTGATAGTTTATCTAAGCATTGTTGGATATATCCCATGAGACAAATATTTGAAGCCCTAGGCATGTTAGTGAAGTAGAAGGATATGATAGAGAAGCAGACTAGTAGGAAGATTAAGGAGCCTCAAATTGGTAATGTTAAAAGATACAAGAACCAATTCTTACAATTTGGGCAGAACACTGATATTGGTACTCACTTCACAGATGGAATACATGGGTTGGCTAAGGAAATCAACCATTCATTGCTGGAGAAGGCTCGGTGTTTGTTGTCTAATGCACGATTAGACAAATCATTTTGGGTTGAGGCGATTGCATATGCTAGCCATCTCATAAATAGACTGTCATTGACTGTGATAAGAGACAAAACTCTATTGGATATTTGGTCAGGTAGAGCTGCTTAGGATTATGATTTGCTGCGAGTATTTGAAAGTCTAGCCTACTTTAGTGCCAAAGATGGCAAGATAAATCCGCGAGTAAAGAAGTTTGTATTTTTGGGAGTCAATAAAAATATGAAAGGCTACAAGTAATGGACCCCAAAAACAAGAAGATTGTGCTTAGTAAGCATGTCACATTTGATGAGACTTCATTGTTGAAATCTACCGTCTCTCAGCAGGTGGAGAGAACGAAGACTAAGGAAGTATCGCAGCAGGTGGAGGCTGATGCTACTCCACCATCTCCAGTTGGTTCAGTATCAGTAAGGACTTCACCGGATATGACACTGGATGGAGATCTTATATTTATTTTCTATTGATTTGCAAAGGGGAAAACTTACAAAAAGAAGAAGTTGAGGAGCTAAATTACAAGTAATACAGAAGATTACAAGTAGATCTCCTCAGAGATTCTGGAGAAGTGTGCCGATAGGAGTCTGATCAGCGCGCGATCACTTTGTCCCTTTGACGATGCGAGCGATGAGATTCCCTTCTCGCCTGGTTCGGGAATCAGAGAACAGAAGGTTGGTAGAACCCTCTTGTTACTTCTCAAAACCGCCTTCACTTAGGAATTCTTTCTCGCCTGGTTCCGGAGATTCCTTGAGAAGAAGGGAGGTATTAGGGTATCAGCACCCTAATTAGAGAAGCAGCTCTCTAAAAGTCTCTGAATTCAAGAGAATAGATCTCTGTTTGTACGCGCGGTGCGTCCTCTCGAGAAGTCGTGAAGAAGTCCTTGCGTGTGTGGAGCTCTTCGTGGCCTCTCTAGAAGTCCTCTCTCCTTGTGCCCCTGGTGGGCTATTTATAGGGAGAGCAAGGGTATAATTGTCCCTTGAAAATATAGAAACAGATTAAATCAAATCTGTTTAAATCTGAAAAGTAGCCTTGCTGCGAGGCTAGGATCAGCTTCTGCGAAGTTAGAAATGGCAGGTCGGGTGATCCTCTTGATTTATTTTGATCCTTTCCATATTGTTGGAGGATTTCCCTGATCCTCTTACTCGTTTTAGAAGAGTCAAGAGATTACGGCAATCAACTGCCAAATTTGATCCCAGATCTGATCTTGATTAGATTTGGTCTTGATTCGATCAGATTTGATCTTATCCTGAGATTTAAATGGTCAATAGGTTGATCATAGCAGACATGCAGCGGCGCTGCCCGCATTGAGCTCACAGCAGAGCTGGAAGGCGCATGTGGCGAAGTCAGAGGATAGCCCTTCAGCGGATAGATATCGTCTGTGGCGAAATTAGAAGACAGCTCTTTAACGGAGCTAGATGTCGTCTGTGGCAAAGTTACCGGACATCCTTTTGCGCGGTTGCGTGTGGCTTCAAGCAAAGTTAACTCTCTGCGGAGTTAGCTGAGCACTTCCGGCGAAGCTATGAGTTAGCTTCCTAACGGAGCTGTGAATGGCTTCAAGGCGAAGTTGGATGATCTTAGCCTCTCAAGTGAGGCTGTCCCTTTGGGCTCATGTGATGCTAAGTGCTAGCATCTTAGACCTGCTGAGGTCTGTTTAGAGACAATCTGGTCTTACTGTCTGCTTCACTGGATCAGTAGAGTCCAAGTTGCTTCCTTGTCCCTCGGAGATGGGTGGAAACTGGTGTCAGCTTATCTGTTACTTGTCTTTTGTAAATGTTAACAAGTACAGAACTGGTCGTCAGCTTGTCTGTCACTTGTCTTTTGTAAATGTCAACAAGTTTAGACATTGTTCAGACCAATCAGTATATCTTTCACTTGTCTTTTGTAAATGTCAACAAGTTTAGACATTGTTCGGGCCAGTCAGAATCTTGTCTTTTTTAAAGTGTCAACAATATTCAGTTTTGATGCTGAACATATTGAAGATATTGATGAGAATGTCGAATTGTTTGCAGATATTGTAATCAAGATAAAACCACGAAAGTAGGTGAAAAAGCATGAATCTCAAATTGGTGAGCATGACAAGCTTAAATTGAAGGCCGCTGTTCTCCATGATGGTATTGGTAAGAAGGTTCGTATGACTCAGCCAATTCAGTTCACTGCTGAAGATTTAGTCACAGTTGCTTGAGTTCGGCGGAGCTCGTTTAATGAACTATGGTTGACCTGATCCCTTGGGCAAGGTACGTAAACAGTCATATAGGCGCAGCCATATTTGGTGATGCAACCTGTATGAAGTTATCTGGTGTATTTGGGTGCTCGAGAATTGGTAGCGGAAGCTAATTTGGACTTCACGTAGAGGTGAAGAGTTGGAATTCACATAGAGGTGAAGTGTTGTGATCTCGATAAACATTTGATCTTCCGGTGAGAAGATAGTTGAGTTTGCATAAAGGGGTTAGGCATCCAGTTTGTTGAGCCGATATTGGTATTTGGTGAGCTTTACTCAGATTTGCTTGGATCGTCTTGAAGACATTTGGACTGGAGTGCCAGTCAGTTGGAGTTAGTACTGGCTCATGTTGAGTTCTTTTCGAGGTCATTCAGTTATTGAGTTGTAGACACGTTCGTTGGTCGGCTCATATGGTGTTGATTCTCTTCGATGAAGTGTTGGGAAGGCATGTATGGTGCATTCCGTTTGAATAGCTGAGCTGAAACTTGAAATCTTGACAATTGATATTAAAGTTTGGAGAGAGTCGCCTAAAGGGATGACAAACTCAAGTTGGATCCCGTGCGATCATTTGAAATAAATTGTAAGTGTATGATGGCGATTCATTTGGAACCGGTTTCGTCAAGTCGAGATCGTGTGTCGATTTCGCCGAGATCATGTGTCGATTTCGGTCGGAGTGCTCAAGCTGAGATCGTGTGTCGATTTCACTAGTGTTCATTGAAGTTCGACTCATATTTGAAAAATCTTCACGGAGGTAGAGAATTGTAAGGGGAGAGGAGATAAGAGGAGATAAAATACATCATGAGAGTTTTTTAAACTCATTGGAAGAGATAGCGCAGAGATCGGAGTTCAGAGGAAGCGAGAACGCTGTTCGCAGCAGGCCAGGACATGGGCCGGCCGACTGCCCGGTCGACCGGCATGCACAACGTGCATAGGCGCATCCCGGTCGACCGCCCGATCGACTGTGGCAAGGAGAACGGTCGACCGAAGCGGTCGACCGACTAACATCCTTGGGTTTCTGTTGGTCCCGGTCGATCGACCGGTCGACCGAAGGACAGGGTCGGTCGACCGGCCCTGTCGACCGACTAGTGAATCTGTTCTCCTGTTCGAATTCAGACTTTTTTCTGATTTGGAGACGAATTCAATTGTGGTTTCCTAAAGCCTTGAGACTCTCTGGTTATAAATAAAGGGGTAGAGTCCTCATGAATTGTATGTAAGAAAAAACTTGTACTTGGTTGTTGAATCAATAAATCTCTTTCTTGTTCCGAGGATGTAGGTAAATTGTCGAATCTCGTTAAATATTATGCGCGCGCAACAAATATGGCTTTTAGAAAACTATTAGCTACATTCCGCTATACAAGCAAGTTCAGCATGAGTATGGTGCAAAAAGCTAGAGATTCACATTTATTGTCAAAGCAATAGCAGTTAACTTTGCAGATCAAAGTAGTATGACTTCAAGTTTCTGATAAGTAAACTACTAAACTGTTCTTTTTTTTTCTTTTTTTTGGGCTAGTAACTATTCTGTTGAGATCAATATAAAGGCAGGACTCAACCCAAAAGGTCTAAACTACATAGTAATTGGAAGAAATAAATAAAATAACGAAACCAAGTCAACCATCATCGGATTATCAAATATCAATCCTTCAACATGCAATGCACTCAGCAGATTAAAGAAGCTTTGTCAACCCATATCAACCTCACCAAACAAGCAAAACACGAAAAAAAGTTTCCCCATCATATACATTATTGAGTTCATGTTAACAACCGATCGAATAACAAATGTGGTTAGCACAAGCATCCAAACATCATCTACAACCCTTCACACCAATATACACACGCACAATAAATAAATAAATAAATAAAAATACACGAAGCCGCCAGAACTCCTTTAACTATGATCTCATTTCATGTACCAGCGATGAGAGCATCTCTGACATGAACTCATCAATCAAATCCTCAAGAATCACCAATTCCATCTTCCTCCCTGTGACATAAAGATCATCATGCATAACGCTGCACCATGGATCTGCCAACACATCCTGAGCCACCACTCCGTCTACTGAATTTGATTCGCTCAAGGCGGGGTTTATACACTCTTGGATCTGCCACCACAAATCATCCAATAGCTTTTTCCTTCGCGGAATTGTGTTGGGACTTGTCACCCGTTTCTTGAACATATAACTCGTCATCGGCTTTAGTATCCTTGGCAATGCCTCATTTGTTAAGTCAAATAACAATTTGTGACTTATATTGGTATCACCATAACTGAACAGAGATTCCGCTTCATCCAAATTCCCTTTTTGCCTATAAGCTTCCTCAACTTCATCAAACACCCAATTGGGAATTGGCCTTTTTGATGCATCCCACTTTGGAAAAGCTTCATCAAAGATCTCATCTTCATATAATCCTGCAGTGATGAGGATATCTCTTATGTAAGCTTGTGCATGCCCTTCAACTTCAACTGCTTCATGCTCATGAGATTCTTCAACTGCTGCTTCTTCAAATCCACCATGGTCGACATGTTGTGGAAGACTTGTTGGTTCTGTAAGAGGAGGAGAAAATGGAAAACATTTAATTATAGTCAATAAGCAAGAATAAAACTAAGTCAATACAATAAGCAAGAATAAGAGTTGGGGTCATGTGCGCAATTTTGATAGAACTAAAACAGTTATAAACCATTGGACTGTCAGCTATTGGAACTGGTTAGTAGAATTATTGGATTCAAAACCACAGTTTTGTTATAAAACATTCTCCTGCCACCTACTGCAAATATACACTAGGGTTAAGCTTTGATTATGTTTTAAATACATTAGTAATGTAGGAAGCAAGGAAATCTTGCAACTATGTACAAATGAAATTAACATAAACCAAATTTTTCACAGGTATTCGAACAAAGAAAAACTTGTAAGAAACTTTTCAGAACCCAACAACAAGAACAACAGACATGTATACCAAATGTTTAGGGTCAAAATGAGACTTCTTTCTCCCTTCAGTTATGTTAAGGACCATGCTCGTGGTTAAATAAACAAACTGAAAACCTACTTCAGGAATATAAAAGAAAAACATGTTGAACGCATGCACTTCTACTCGATCCCTCTAAATAAATTGGAAGCCTGCCGAACTCAATGACCTCTCCCATCACAAGCAATTGCTACCAACGAGAAGGGCAGATTTTCACTTGTATGTGTAATGTATGTGAATATCTCTTCACTATTACTACCTATTCTAAGGTTGTAATGGTCTAGGTTATATAGCTTAGAAAAAAACGTATCAAAGCATATTGACTTGTTTGCAGAAAATGAAACACAATACAAGTAATTGATGATAATCAAATTGTTCCTACCAGGAAGGATAGAGCTTCTCTCTGTGGTAACTTTAGCTGCAGATTGGTCTTCAATAAAAGGTGCCTGTAATGGGGACACAGGACTCGGAACGCCTGGCCGACAGAATTCGTCAAGGGAGCTGCTTGAAACTGATGCAGGGCTTGGTGGCACCTCTGTAGAATTTTCCTGTGTGGCCAAACACAAAACCCATATGTAATCAAGATTAGGTTGCAGCATTTGTCCTGTTTCCTTTTATTTTCCTTGTTTTTTTCCTCTTGTTTTGATCTGTTGTTTATTATACTCCCTATAACGAAGTTTTAGATATAATTAACTAATTACTAATTTATATTTAACAATAAGCATATCAGTTGGAACAGCATTTACCTGTACACTGCCAACTTTTGCAACTATAGACGGCACAGTCAGAAGAACCTTCGAAGAATCAAATTCATCTGGAGCTGATTCATCTACCGAATGTGTCTTCTTTCCAAAAAACTTCCCTTTAAGAGTGAAATTCTGTCTCAAAGTCGAGACAGTGCCTTTAAGGTTGAAACCAGCTTTCTTTCTTCTCCTCAATTCTGGTGAAGAATGCTCAGATGCTTCATGCTTGCGGCGGATGTGTGCCCCTGTCAATACATGCTGGTCCTGTAGAAGAAGCTTCGCGAACGCTGTTCCAGGTACTGGAGCTGAAAAAGATCTGACAAGGTTCCTTGGAGATGTGGGCTCGGCATCAAGTACGGCATCACTCTGCTCACCTCTGATGACTTCCGATACAATGGGATTTTTTTGCTCTTCCAAATGGCCTGATTCTTTCTCCCATTTTGGGAAATCATGCATTGATCGTAACGTCACCCTTTCCATTCTGGGCCTTCCAGTATAGGCCAAAGGAATATCCACATCTGCTTCGTTTCGTATGACATTCTTGAGTCTCTCTTGTAAGAGCTTTCCAGTGTTTCTATTGATGAACTCTGGGAATTCTGGTCTATTAAGTTGGAATTCACTTCTATATGATCTGGTTGATTCTGACCGAACCAATGATGTCCCAATTTCCCTAGTGACACTTTCTCTTATTTGTTTTGCTAGATGCCGTGCAAATTGTTTTGTGTCTCCAGACCTCTCACCAAAAGAGGGTTCAGCCGTGAACCCTCTGGTTGTGTTATTGTTTCTAGCCTTTCCTAGAATTTCAGATTTGAGCCTTTCTTTCACCTCCTCAAGGAAATCTTGCATGCTGGCTTCCTTCTCTAATAACTCAGGTGAGCCAGACCAGGACCCTTCAGCATCATCACTCATTTCCATACTTGGTCTTAGAATCACTATCCTTGTTGATGAAGATCTATCTTGCTTCTCATTGAACTTGGTCATGGCCGATTGTTTATTCATATAGTTGTCTCGCGGTAAAACAATACATTGTTCCGCAACTGTTTTTGGTTGATTTATTGAAGCATAACCCCTAGGTTCAGTAGGCTTCTTGTAGGTTGCATAGCTCTTAGAATCCCAATACCGAGCTATTTTTTCTTTATTGAGATTTTCTTGTGCAAGAATTTGATTAACTTTTGCCTGCTGAAAATAATTATCTGCTTCTAGGGTCCTTGAGTTTTCCCACACCTTTGATGTTTGCCATGCCTCAAAATCCTTTTTGAATTTCTGCAGTAACTCTTCTTGAGGGTGTTCTCGTGGCTGTGGTTTTGCCAACTTGAATCTGTTTGTGGATTGGATGGGTTCTTTCTTAATATCATAGGGTACTATATCTTGTTTTGTTTTCTTAATTGAGGTCGAACTAAGAGAGGAGGCATGGTGACTTGAGCTCAAATTCGTGGCCTCCTTTCTCGGTAAACTACTTCTAGGTTTCTCATCCTTCCATTGGTATGTGTGGGTCGTTAGCTTTGTTTCTGAAGGTAAAGCATCCATGCCCATCAAACGGGCAACAACACTGGGAGAATTGCGCTGCTTGTTCTTTCTTTTTGACATTTCCTCGTCAATCAACCTCTTCATTGGGGCATCATTTGAACGATAACTCATTCGTGAGAGGCTCTGCTTTACTTGGCAGGAGTACTGATATTGAAAGCATGGAAAGTATTAGTATCAAAGCTATCCTTTATGCGCAAAAAAGACTACAGTGGAAGATTTAACTATGACAAGCATATGAAACAAACACTGGAATGAGTGTGTGGGGCATTCAGATCTAATGTTACTATCAAGTGAAATAGTTTGCAGAGAAAGTATCTTTGGCCAAAATAGATTGTACAGAAGATGTCTAATTGAGATATCAACCATTAAAGGTGTGAAAGGTGGGTAAAATTGCCGACTGAAAGACCCGTGCGTGTGGTGAATAGCGAGATTAAGAATTTAAGACAGTGAGTTGCAGCTATAAAATAATTACAGGACACTAGCAACTTAGGAAGAAGTTGTCTCGTGTTGGACACTTGTGTCGGACACAAGTGTAAGACTCGTGTCGGGCACGATACTTCTCATCTCTTTGTAGTTTCTAGAATTTATTGTATGTCGGTGTGTCGTTCTCATCATGCCCGTGTTGGCGTATCCGTGTCCGTACAACATAGCTAGCAGCATAAAAATATGCCAAAAGTACAAAGTGACACAATAGAAAAGGTTGTTTAAGACTGTAAAGAGCTATGAACATACATGATGTTGATTGCTACTTCATTGTGTTTGTAAATGACTAGTTCGAACCCATGACAAATATCTGAATGGAAGAATTATTGATATTTACCATCATATGAATTACTATTGGAATCTATCAGAAAAATACAATTGTCTTCCATATTATAACATCATTTGATCAGCAAGTGAAATTTCAACGGAATCCCCACATATTACAGAAAGAAAACCATGAGAAAACACTAAATATTGGGTAGAATTGCTACCACTTAGCAATAACTGGTATCTTAATCAGCAAGTGAACAACCATTATGCAATCCAAACAGGAATCAACAAAAAAAATGATTAATATGTGATTTATTTTGAAGAAGTTTATTATGTAATTTTAAAGTCAGAAAGAAATAAGTACTCACCGGGATGTCTTCCTGAATGACATTATAATTGTGCGATGTTTCCATGCAGAACTCCAAACTATTCCTAGGAGCTTCATGACCTAGAAAAGTATCAAAACATCAATAGGTCATTATCAAAGCCAAAGCATAAAAAGGGTTAAGGACTTTGAAATAATGAACATGTCATAGTGTTCTTTGACTGTTTATGTCACATCTTCCTCTATAAATTATATCCTTGAAACAATACTACAATATGTAAGAAGAGACAATCCTTACCATCGCCTTTCCTTTTATGTGCTACCAACTTCTTGGATGAGTTCGCTTGAGGCAAGTCAAAAAACTGCAATACACTTCCCATGGAACTGAATCGATGTGAGTCTATAATGAACTATGCTTTATACCATGAACATTTGCTCATATTCGCACACATCCACCACAAATACAGCTAAGTGTTTGTCCTTTAACCTGCGAGACCAAAAGAGCATTAAGAACTAAAAACTAGATTAAACCCATGTCTCCCATAATTTTTTTTGAGGGAACCATGTCTCCCATAACTATTATAAGTCTAGAGAAGATCTCTGTAATGTTAATAAAACTTTTAAAATCCACCTTCATATTTAGATTCTGAAGAACCATATGATGATCTGTATGTGGAAAAGTTTTAGAGAGCAAAATTCCATTTCATATTAAGGAGAAAATTTAATTTTTCATCTATACATCAATTCAGCCAATTCTCAAGATTATCTCCTTCCTCATAGGTCTAATACCCCAACATAAGGGAGTTATTTCAGATCCAAAAGCCATAAAGTTATCATGATCTATAAAACATAAAATTGGGCATTCAAGTATTAGGCCATAAACATGTGAACATTTTCCCAAGAGAAGAATTCTCAAATCAACCTTCACATGTTCATTGCGATTATATTCAAAGGATAATCATCTCCTTCTTCTGTGTTAATTCAACAATCATGGCTTGCTAAGGAGATCACGTGAAAATAGAACAAAACTAATCAAACAGTGCACACATTTTAGCACCGAATTTCATCACCAAAGAGAATAAATCAACAAATCAAAAAAAAAAAAAAAAACCACTAGGAAATATCAAAGCTTTCCACAACAAACAGAATCAGAACAAGAAACCCATGTCAAATCTGCGGCTAGAAGCCCAAAATTGAATTGAAATCAGAGAGATCACACAAGACAGGGCTCACCCGTCAAAGATCACTGCTTGGCAAAGGTGAGGATTGGGGAAGAGAGATCCAGAGCCAGCTCTTGCTGCTGCTGCTGCTGCTGCTTGAAATTTTAGTAGACAGCCCCATTCTTGATTTTGAAAAGAACAGCCTGAAAGGGAACCTACCCTTTCTTCCTTTTTTTTTTCTGTTTGTTTTTTCCCGCAACCTTTTCCACTCCCCTTTTTGCACTTTAACCTCCTCCAGTTGCAGCTGCTGCTTAAAGCAAAAGGTGGCCTCTGCAAATAATTATTAGTTTAGGGGGTTGTCCATAAAATCTTTGTCGACCTCCAGCTCAGAAACGCGACGATGTTGGTTGGTCGTTGCTTTACGCTCCATTTGGCGCCACTTTTATAAAACAGGACAGCCGCTCGAGTACGGAATCAGCCTATCGTGGGTCCCACTCGTCAGTGAGCGGTGTTTTCTGGGTGACAAAGAGAATTTTTAACAGTAGTTAGTTTCATAATTTGTGAGTCAAATGTGGGAAATTTCGGATGATGTCAGATTAAATTGGTTTTTGGACGCAGTGCTGGCATCATGGAATCAAGATGACGTGCGAATCAAAAATTCCATTTTTGCCGGAGGTCTGAAGTTTTTTTTTCACTTGAATTAAAAAGTTTGGCATTTGCCTTTGTACCAAAGCAACTCACTGGATAGTCCTTAGTTTCTAGTTCTTACTTTTTTCATTCGTGTCTCATAAATGGTGGTGTTTTTTTCTTTTTGTTCATGAAACTAGACTTGATTGAAGCTTCTATTGTAACATCAAATCATTATACTTCACTATCAAATATCAATATATATAATAATAATGACAAGAGATTAAAGGACGACATGTTTCCTTCGATGCTAGAGGAACATTAAGCGATTAGTTTGATGGATTTGATGCCGCTGAAGTGTGCGCGCAAATGAGTAGAAGCAAGAAGTAGAGGATGAGAATGCAACCGAGTCAAAAACGTCAATTTAATTTTTTTTTCTTTTTTGTAGTTTTTATTGACAAAGACTCTACTCTACTCTGAAATCACTTATTTGTAAAGTATGAAACTAAAATTTATGTGATCAATGGAAATCACAGGATATTTACCGAAGGGAACATAACGAAACAATGTACGAGTATTTGAGTCTACACATTGTGTAACAAAACTAATAAATCAAAGTTCACAGCTTGCATCAATAATACTTAACATGTGATTGTTCTAAAGAAAACATAATTGTAAACACACACTTCAATGACAGCAGCAACAATGACAGTAATAATAATAGTAATAATTTGAGTTTTGAGTTGAGAAAGACTCAAACTAATCAAAGTTTGGTATTTGTTGTAGAATAAAATACCCGCTGGACAGGTTGAGAATTTATTGGGCACTCATAGTGGGTGAAACCCAATAAGAATATATGAAAGATCTCATTAGGATGAAATAAGATAATCTTGATTTTAAATTCCCAATAAGAATATATGAAAGATCTCCTCAGGATGAAATAAGATAATCTTGATTTTATATTCAAATCAAGATTGATCTAGATCTTGATAGTTGTTGTTAAATTACAACTCTATGTTCAAAGATATTGTTGGTTGGAGATAAGAATTACAATTCTATCACCTAAGATCTTATTGATTAGATATGAGGATTACAATCATATCTCCTAAGATCTTGTTGGTGGGAGAGAACATTGCAATCCTATCTCCTAACCACTACATAAACTCATAAGAAGTACAATGTGGGTCGAAGGTTTTCCTTTCTAAGAAGTTTTATCTTCTACAGAAGAAGTTTTTCTTTTACTAAAGAATACACCTCTTTTATCTCAATCACAAAAGTGATTTCATTGGGTAGTTGAACTGTGAATTCAAGGTTGGCCTTTCTTGTAACGTTCACCTACCGTCGAGAATCGAAATGACCATAAGGAGCGGGATTGAACTTACCACAACTACTGCTTCTACTGAGGTAATTCTAATCCATCTCGTTTATGATTCTGTTTATCCAAAATTCTACATTGTTATCAGAGCTTTGCTATGAAATTTTACATTATGGGATGATCGAGTAAAATCGATCATAGGAATTTTTCCCTCATTTTAGGGAGTTCTTCTCCCTTAGCAAAAAGGAGTTTATCTCCTTCAGCTCTTATAGAGCTGGTGGCACCTCTCGGGGTGCTGTAACCTTTGCCAAGGCTAGTGGCACCTCTAGGAGCGCTGCCGCCCTTTGTCGGCAGCCCCCCATGGAGAGGCGCCACTGCGGCCTGACCGACAGCGCCCCTGGGGGGCGCTGCTGCGGCCTAGTGGCAGTGCCCACTTGGGAGGCACTGCTGGCTCTAACGGTAGCGCCTCTTAGGGCATTGCTACCCCAGCCAGCAACGCCCTGGGGGCACTGTTGGCTTTGCCAAGCATAACAACGCCTCTTGGGGGTGGTGTTGCCATAGTTGACAGCTCCCCAAGCTGTCGTTGTCGCAGCAAGATTGCGTCATTGGTAAGGCTATTGCTGCTAACTAATAGTTCTCACATGGGCAACTATCGCTACTGCAGCTTGCAAGCACTGCTATGACCAGGAGCGCCCACGAGTGGCGCTGCCTCCAGTGACACATCCTTACGGGATTCTTTAGGACTAGTCCCTGAGCAAGGCTCGGGTTTGGAGAAGCCCTTATAATAATTATTTTATGGTATGTACGTTGCATAACTAAATAATTATTAATATCCTTTATTTGAGTGAGAGTATAGTTGAGATTTGTTTTAAGCTCCTATACATATTTTGTACAAAAACCTAATTTAAACTAATAATAAGTATTTGATATAAATGATGATTTTGAGTTTAATGATCTTTCGATTTTGTATCGTATGTGAATTATTGGCTTTATATTAGTATATTTTGCTGCAAAATAAATATTATTTGTGTGTGCCAATAATAATATCTTTACTGATTTGAGCAAAGAAGAGAAACTGGACAGTGAAAATTATGACATTTGGCACTGCAAGATTCGGTGTCTCCTTGATGAGAAAGAAGTTTTGAAAACCCTGACATAGTCCATAGAAGCGCCCCCAGAGGAGGGCAGTGGTCCATAACACTGATGCGATGTTGAGGCCTATGCAAAATGGGCCAAGAAAGATCGTTGTGTGTGCTTTGTTATTCTGAGCAGCATGCACAATGATTTGATCAAAGCGTTCAAGGACGATAAGACCGCTCACGAAACATGGAATGCCCTGAAACTTAAGTTTCGTGAAATCTCTGCTACGAGATTGAGCGCGTTGACTCTCAAGTTTGACTCTCATAAGATGTGCCCTAATGAGAGTATGAAACAGCATCTTAGACAAATGTTATCCATAATTCTTAAACTCAAAGCAGCTGGAAACAACTTAAGTGATGAACAGTAAGTCCAACCTGGCATCCGTTCTTTACCTGACACTTGAGAGCAAATGAGACTGAACATGATGCACAATGAGATTAATATATTTGATGATCTTTCGCGCCATTTGGAGCTTGAAACTGAGCGCTTGGAAGCTGCTAAAGCAAATGGCTCGTCTTATACTGCTCAGTCTGGTTGGTGCATGCCATTTGGGCCGAAGCGTTGAAAGTACACCTAGAGGGGGGTGAATAGGTGTATGGCTAATCTAATGATAAATAATGCGAAATTAAAATAAATTGCAACACACTTAGTGTAACCAAAGAGTATAGCCGAATTCCCGGTGAAGGGCTCTGGACTATCTCCTCTAAATTGCTCTAAATAAGAGTTGAAGTGCTATGTAAAGCTCTCTTGGTTTAACACAAGTATGGCACACAATCAACGCAAGCATATAAGATATGAATGATATGATGCAATGCACAATGTAAGGGAGAGAGAAAGTTTAGAGAAAGTAGATTAATCGCAAACACCAAGATATATTTCGAGGTTCGAGCACCCAGCTCTACGTCCCCGCCTTCACACAGAAGGATTTTCACTAACTCATCCACACAGGACTTCCCACACAGGGAACCTCCACTGAGGATTTGAGCAAATACAACTTGGGAGTACATAACTCCTCTATCCAACAATACAATCTCTCACTAGAGACAAGACACAACACAAATCACCTCTACACTTAGAGGGATGGGCACTTACCAAACAACAATCAACCTCTCACTAGACGGATTAGGCTCAAAGGCACAACTCAACAATCACCTCTACACTTAGAGGGATATCAAACACAACCTCCACAATCACCTCTACTCAAGAGGGATACTCACAATCTCAAATAAAAGAGGTTTTCAACTCTAGGTGATCACAAAGACCACAAACCAATTTTTTCTCACAAAATAAGATCCTAACAGATATGATAGATATGATAGCCTAAGTGTGAGAAAACTAAAGAGTTTGGAAATCAAAACCACAAGGAAAAACTCTTGGGAAAACTTCTAAAATAGTTATAGAAATGAAGATCAAAAATCAATCCCAAAGACTTCTCCTTTTCTTAATTTTTTTCAACCATTTTTAAAACAAATAAAGATCAAATCTTTAAGCCAAAAACTCTTTTAAAACTTGCTGTAAAACACTTGTAAAGATTGAAAATTTTGCTCTCTAAAAATTTGGTGAAAATAGCTCAAGAGGGGGCAAATTTATAGCCCCTCAAAATCTGCCCGTTGGCAGTCTGGCAAAGGGCAAAATTGCCCTTTCGGTCGATCGGGCGGTCGACCGGCAAACGGTTATAATTATGACTGTTGAGCCACTGGTCGACCGGCCGATCGACCGAAAACTGGAAACAGAGAGCAGAGCTCTCTGCCGGTCGATCGGGCGGTCGACCGGGGCCATTTTCAGAGAGCAGAAGCTCTCTGGCGGTCGACCGACCCGGTCGACCGGTCTTCCAGCCCAGGCTGTGTGCACGTCCTGTGCACGTCGGTCGACCAGACCGGTCGACTGAAATCTGCTTCGATCGACCGACTTCTGCTTCGGTCGACCGGTTCGGTCGACCGGCAGACAGCCAGGTCAAACTTTTTAGGGATTAAAAACTTAGGTGTTTGACTTTAATTAAATCCCATAAAATCACATAAATCCCGTAAAAATTAGTTCTTATTATATCTTTAAAATACAAATATGTGATAAAAATTCAACACATAGTATAAACAATTTGAACCATTTTTGTGTTCTTGAAAATTTGCCTTAAACTAAAAATCATATTTTCTAAAAACTAGGATTTTAGAAATGGAAAACCGTTTTCTCCAAAACTTATGCAAATATAAAAACATGATATTGAAACAACTTTTAAGCATGTTGTATATGGATAGAATCCAATATTCATGAAAGATATTATATCTATGTTTTTGATATGAAATCTAAAAATAAGTTTTGTTTAAATACAAAACTCTAACTCATGAAATAGACTATCAAAGTAAGTTTTTCTAAATAGATGAAGTATAGATGTATATAGATCAAATCTAATATACATTAAACCATGTAAACTTATTTTGATTCTATCTATCCATGAAAATCATATATATGAAAAACTGAAATCGGTTAAACCGAAAACTAAACAAATTGAAACTTGTTTGTGTACTTGAGCATATCAACATTATCTAATCTTTACAGAAGATCTAAACACAATTTTAAACTAAACAAATCGAGATCTTCTTTTAGAACTCTTTCTCCAAGTCGACTCGATCCAAAACTGATCCAACAAGCTTGACTCCAAACGAGTGCTAGATGCGATCTTGACGCGCGAGCTCTTGAATCACCATGTGTTAACTACAAAACTTCTTTATTGAAGCTAATCACCTACTAATATCTTGATCAAATATCTGAAAATAAATATCACAAGATTATTAGTAAACTATAACTACATGAGTTAATCATCATCAAAACTAGAGTGAAGGGCCTCTGGGCCAACAATCTCCCCCTTTTTGATGATGACAAAACTCATGAAGTTATGTATGCATGGATTAAAGTTAAGCTTCATAGAAGTCCTCCTTCACTCATGCATAGAAATAAACAATAAAGATATGCAATGAATGCTCAACAATAAATATGCATAAATAAGATATTTGATACCAATGAAATAAACATGCTCTTAATACTAATTTTAAAATAAAAATGTTCTTAAAAAATGCTGCTCTTGATACCAACAAAAGATGCTCTTGATACCAATATTAAGAGATAACAAATTTAAATAAACATGCATATTAAACATGAAGTAAACATGCATATATAAAACTCTAAAATATCTCCCCTCTTTTTGTCAATTCATCAACAAAGAGGTACAAACACTAAAGGCATAAATAATATTTTTCTTCCTTTTGCATAAATCAAAATATTAAAGGTGTATATGTTATATACATTCATGAAGAGGAGAGACATGAAGTTAATTCCCCCTACATATATGCATTTATATGAAAAGAGATGACTAAACCCTAACCACATAAAGTATAATATACAATGTATAAAAGGAGATGTGAAGCTCTCTCTACACATGTGTAAGACATAAAGAAGAACGGTCAAGCTCCTCAATATGAGATACATTCAACATGAATATATATATAGAGAAGATGTTAAGCTTCCCTTTCATATAAGCAATAAATATCAAAACATTTTCATACCAAAGTATGATACCAATAGAAACTACACAAAATTTTTAAAGTACCAAAAGATACCAATTGAAAACATCATGTAAAATTTTGATACCAATAGAAAATGAAACATTGTGTGTTTTTGATACGAATAAAAACATATATATTGTAAATCTTGATACCAATTGTAAAAATTAGTACCAATTGAAAATATTTTACAGTTTTGATAACAATTGTAAGAATATATATATGGTAAGTATTGATACCAAAAAAAATAAACCAATCTTTTGGTTAAACACTAAAATTATTTTTGCAATAAAGATACCAAGTAGAGAATTATATCAATTTAAGATTCTTGATACCAATATTGAAAAGGAAACATATACCAATTGAAAATATTTTTCATTAGGAGCGTAGGAAACTAATTGAAAACTAAGATATCAACTAACAAATATCCTTTTTCAACTTAAAGAGTGGGAGTAAGATACTAATTTTAAACAAAACCAATTGAAAGAAACAACATAAATTTTCTCCCCCTTTATGAAATACTAATGAAAATGATGCATAAGCTTGTATAAGATACCAATTGAAAAATAATTGTCATTAAGGACTAAATCAAGTTAAGCATAACAAAACTTGTGCTCAAAGATATAAAGATATAGTAAGCACAATCAAATCACATATATATGTATGAAAGAGTAAATACCAATAAAAATTGATACTATTTGAAGTTGAAGCATACATATATAGAAACAAATATGAGTATACAAAATAAATATCAATTGTGATACCAATTGAAAAACACAATGATGATCAAGTGTATAACTCATAAAGACCACTCTATTCATGCACATGTTAAAATAATTTTCAATTTGAGCATATAAGGCATGTCGCCCATCCAATCACCCTCAGATGGAAGGGGTTTTCAAAAATAAGTTTGAAAATAATTTTAGCATAATTGAAAACTCTTCCAAAATGAAGAAATACACAACTAGTTTTATGAAAAACTTAAAAACTAGTACAAAATCCTTCAAGTAAGGAATGAAATAAGAATATATCCATGAAAATATGAAAATTACACAATCATCAATACTCAAAGTCTATAAAGCACATAGAAAGCTCATGAAAATAAAAATCATGAGTAAACATCAAATAATGTGAGTGTACAAAGTCATGTAGTCAACAAAATTATAGAATGAGGCATTTAAGCTCAATATGAAATTCCTTTATCAAAATCATTAAAACTAAATCAACTTCAATGTATATGTATGTTTAGTCTAAAATAGAAGTATACATACATATCCAAACATGAATGAGTCCACAAAGAATTTTACATAAAGGCAAATGACTCAAGGTTATACATGTATATCTTAAAGTTTTGACAAAATTAATATATACATGAAGCTAAAACACATCATCATGAAAAACATGTCCAAAAATAGGGAATACAAGTCAAAATGTATGAATCATTAAAACTAGGCTATACTAGTACATCTAATGGATACAAATGAGCATTTAGGCACAAACATATAATAATCAATTTGTAGCTCACTAGTTGTACAAGTATTGACATAAGTTTTAATGAAAACTACATCTTAAACATGTAATCAAAACATGAAATGCAACAATCAAAACAAAACTCATATGATCATTATGGTAAATCCACGTGCTATTAGAGCTATGATATATATAATAGCTATACTATGGTAAGAACACAAAATATGGGTCCATATAAACATGGGTGTATCTCGATTACTATACATGTCTGTTAATAATCTAATTTACATAGCATTTAACATAATGAACATTAAAACATGAAAACCAATACGTGCTAAAAAATCAATAATCATGAAAGCATGTAAACTAAATGGGAGTTAGAGATCGTTACAAAAACCATTAGGACACATCTTTATGTCTCCAAACCAAGGTGGTCCTCCCACCAAACTCCCCTTGAAAGTGATGCATCCAAAATAGTCACCATTAAGCTCGAAACACACCCACCTCAAGGTACCATCACTCTCACGTCAAGTGAGAGCCCACACCTACATCAAATACAATAGGAGTGGCTTTTGGTGGGTCCATGAGAGTTAGTACCTTTCTAACCCAAACAAATTTGTTTGCAAAATTTACATTATGTACTCTATCATAACAAAATCTTACAAGGTGGCCCTTACATCTACAATGTGTACATGTGTACACATAAGCATACATAGTGTTGTGTGTATGTACGTGAAAAGCATGTATATGTCGTGGTTTGTGTGCATGCATAGGAGGAACATGTTTTTTTTGAAACATAGATTCCAAACGTGTGTGGTTCAAGGCACATTGCCTCAAAGTGGAGCCCAAACAATCAACACTCTTCTTTAAAATGGATATATCATTTTCAATAATGGAAGAAAAAGTGGAGCATGTAATAGGTATGCTAGATGATGAAGCTACACTAGCATGGCAAACATGAGAATCAAAATTATTTTTCAAAGAAATATTTTTATTAGAAATTAAATCTAATTCCTTTGAAATAGAAATAATTTTGTTTTTTAAAGAATCATTTTCTTTTAAAACAATATCAAGTTTTGAAGATAAAATTTCATTCTTCTTCAAAACATCATCACAATCATTTTTGTCTTTCAAAATTTCATTTTCCTTTAATGCAAAATCAAGTTGGGATTTAAGTGAGTCACGTTCACTTGAAATCTCTTCCTTCTCTTGCAAAACCAAATCAAATTTTGAACACAAATCCGTATTTTCTTCTTTTAATTCAAAATTTTTCTTTTTCAAAAGTTTATATTTTTCTAACAATTTTTCATAACCTATAGCTAGTTCATTATTTACAGCATGTGCATCCATACACTCATTACAAGAAGAACTAGAACTATCATCTAGTTGAGTATCCGAATATACCTCAAGGGAGCCATTCCCTTGGACCATGAAGCAACGTTGGTCGGACTTTTCTCCACTGGATTTCTCCTCCTCATTGATTTGTGTTTGTAGCTCAGGAGATGTCAATATGTTCCACATTGCAAAGGCGAAATCACAATAAGAAACCATATTTAAATATTCTTTGCTAAGTGATTTTCTAAGTGCCTCTAGGGCTTGTACGTTGGCCTCTAAATGCTTGCTATTACTAAGGTAAGATTCCTTGGTAATGACAAGGTAAACTTTCTAACATATGGCTTTTAAATGCCAACTCATCATAACCTTCCATATATCAATTTTAGAGATATCAAACATGAGAGGGTTATCCATAAGTGCAAACTATATATTGTTGGAATTGAAGAAAAATAAAGCTGAATCTTCGAGATGAATTATGGCAAGATCCGTTGATCAAATCAACCGGATGATGGTTGGAGTGTGTTCTCCTTCCATTTGTGATGAACGTGGTATATTTACATGTTCAATTCCGACTTCGAATGAATGAGATATTCAAGTCTAAAGATTGCCTAATTCAAAGCCAAAAGGGACTAAATTTAGCTACAAGCATTTAGTCCCACATTGGCCATGTGATGGAAGTATATGGGGTATAAATAGAGAAAAAATGAGACCAAAGGTGTGCCCTTTGGGTACTTGGAGTTTTCGCGCGCGAATTGGAGGGAACTATACTCGTACATGCGTACACGCACGCGCGCTCGGTGGTCCGTGGTCCGTGGTCCGTGGTCCGTGGTCCGTGGTCCGTGATCTGAGTTCCCTACCTGGTTCTCTTTTTGAATCAGGGGCCGTTAATCCAACCCGCCCGCGGAAGGATTCGAAAACTCCAACGGGTGTCCGCCCGCGCGAACGGATCCGACCGTTCGCCAACCGCTGTCGGAAAACCGACAGAGCGGTTGGTCGGTTGCGACGGTTCTGTCCGAACCGTCGCAACTGTTGGGAATTGGCGGACGAGAATACCCCTCCGGAGCGCTATAAAAAGCGCCCCAGGGGTTCATTCTCAAACACACCAAACTGAAGAATCTTTCTCTCTTCTGAAAGATCTCTCCCTCTCTCTATAAGTTCTGACTCCGTTCTGAACTGGGCTCCAGCGAAGTGCGACTCCTCGACTTCCAGAGCAACTTCCAACAGCGAAGTGGGAATCCACGAATTCCAGAAGTGACTTCCAACGAAGTGGGAATCCGCGACTTCCAAGTGAAGTGGGAATCCGAAGCTACTTCCTAAAGGAGATTCTGCCAAAAAATCTTCAACCTTCCTACGTCCTCAACAGTGGGTGTTCCTCCAAAAGAGTAAGACAAATATTCATTTGAAATTTGTCGTTATACCGCTGTTTTGCTAATCCTGTGTAGGTACTGGTTGACTACGGTTCGACCGTACGGTATTTGGTAGTGCTGTCCAAATACCGTGAAGAAGTGTTGTATCTTGGGAGACCAGCGTCCATTATCCCGTAAGCACCGGTGCGGGGGACGTAATTGTCTTAAGGAGATTCGCTGTAAGCGTACCTCACTTCAATTACTGTATAAGTGGACTAAGTCCTTTTATACAGGGGATATACTTTACAGTATATCGAGACTGACTTGGATTCAGTCTAATTGGTGCTTAAACCAAGGAAGGAAATTGAAAGGTGGTTCTTGAATTAAGGAACGTTCTTTGAACGGAAAACCTCCCACCTGATATTTGCCGACCTGGCCAATTAGATTGTTGATATCTCAGTGATCTTGATAAGTTGTCAGATTGATTCTTGTTAAGCAGAATACCCAACAATCTTAAGACAATTACTGTTTCTCACTTCTGTTCTGCTTGAACTTGCAGAAAAAATGTCTGAGACAAATCAAGATACCTCCAGCAAGGCAACAAACATACCGCTCCAAGGTTTGATGCCAACTCCACTTCCTAACCCGAAGCCGGAGAAGCCAGGAAAGTTTGATGGCACAGAGTTCAAGAGGTGGCAACAGAAGATGCTCTTCTACTTGACCACTCTACATCTGGCCAAATTCCTGCAGGAGGATCCACCAGAACCCGGAACTGATCGGGACTCAGTCCTTGCAGTCGATGCTTGGACGCAAGGTGATTTCCTTTGCCGAAATTATGTTCTTAATGGACTGGATGACTCTCTTTATAACGTCTACAGTCCAATCACTACGGCAAAGAAATTATGGGCCAGTCTTGACAAGAAATACAAGACTGAAGATGCTGGTACCAAGAAGTTCGTCGTTGGACGATTTCTGGAGTACAAAATGGTGGATAGCAAGACTGTCATCAGTCAGGTGCAAGAGTTCCAACTTATCTTGCACGAGATAGAGGCCGAAGGTATGATTCTTCCTGAAACTTTTCAGGTTGCAACCATCGTGGAGAAGCTCCCCCCTGCGTGGAGAGACTTCAAGAACTACCTGAAGCACAAGCGAAAGGAGCTAAAGTTGGAGGATCTCATTGTGAGGCTTCGTATAGAGGAGGACAACCGCAAGTCCGAGAAAAGGAGCAGCAAGAACTCCTACGAAGCAAAAGCAAATGTGATCGAGGACTCAAAGGGGAAAGCATCTACTTCCAAAAGCTTGAAGAGGAAGAAGCCTTCCCAGGGGTACAAAGGCAAGGCTCAAGACGGCAGAACCATGCGCTTCAAAGGGACCTGTTACATCTGCAACAAAGAAGGTCACAAAGCAAATGAATGCCGCAGCCGTCAAAAGAAGAACAAGAAAAGCCACCCACAGGCCAACATGACCAACCATGAATCACCAAGTCTTTCTGCTGTGGTGTCAGAAGTAAATCTGACAACCAATAACAAAGACTGGTGGGTAGACACGGGAGCTACCAGGCACATCTGCTCGGAGAAATTGTTATTCTCAGAATATCAAAGGCTAGAGCAAGATGAGCAATTATTCATGGGTAATTCAGCTTCCTCAAAGGTTGAAGGAAAGGGCAAGGTCATCCTGAAGTGGACATCGGGCAAAGAGCTTACTCTTAACGATGTCCTTCATGTTCCAGACATCCGAAAGAACCTGATTTCCGGATCTATACTTAGTAAGAAAGGATTTAGAATTGTATTTGAATCTGACAAATTTGTACTTACTAAGGGAGGGATGTATGTGGGAAAGGGTTATCTTGTAGATGGACTTTTCAAAGCCAATGTTGCAGTGGTTGATAAAAAGTCCGTGTATTTGTACCCAAAGCTAATAAAAGGAAAATCTTCTGTTTATTTGCTTGAGTCTCCTATTCTGTGGCATGCTAGATTAGGGCATGTAAATTACAAGTCTTTGAAAAACTTGTCTAATCTGGGATATATTCCTAAACTCAACTTGGAAGAAATTCGCAAGTGTGAGGTTTGTATTGAGGCCAAGTTGGCTAAAAATTCATTTCACTCAATAGATCGAAATACAGAACCTTTAGGGTTAATTCATAGCGATCTATGTGACTTGAAGTTTATGCCAACTAGAGGCGGTAAAAAGTATTTCATTACTTTTATCGATGACTGTACAAGATACTGTTATGTGTATCTTTTGAACAGTAAGGATGAGGCAATAAATATGTTTACAACATATAAAGCCGAAGTTGAGAATCAACTCAACAAGAAAATCAAGATTCTAAAATCCGATAGAGGCGGAGAATATGAATCAAATGATTTTAGTGAGTTATGTGCTAGTTTTGGTATAATACATCAAACTACAGCACCATACACTCCTCAGCAGAATGGAATTGCTGAACGGAAGAACAGAACTTTGAAGGAGATGGTTAACTCCATGCTCGTAAGTTCTGGAGCTCCGCAGAACTTGTGGGGGAAGCTCTATTAACTGCAAATCATATTCTAAATAGAGTACCCCACAAGAAACTTGGTCTTATACCATTCGAGTTATGGCATGGAAGGACACCTTCCTACCATTACCTCAAAATGTGGGGGTGCCTTGCAAAGGTGCTGGCACCATTACCCAAAAAGACTAAGTTGGGAGCAAAAACTATAGACTGCATATTCATAGGCTATGCCTTGAATAGTAGTGCCTATAGGTTTCTGGTTCATAAATCAGAAATACCAGATATTCATGTAAACATGATTATCGAATCTCGAGATGCTGTGTTCTTTGAAGACATCTTTCCGTACAAACGGGAAGCAGATAAGACTTCTGGGAAAAGAACACACGAGATGGCGTTCAGGGACGAAAGCCCCGAGGAACCAATTGTTAATGCGGAAATTGAACCAAGAAGAAGTCAGAGATCTAGAATCTCAAAATCTTTTGGTCCAGATTTCATAGCATACGCTATTGAGAGCGAGCCTCAAACATTTAAAGAGGCTATGTCAAACCCAGAAGCACAAATGTGGAAAGAAGCTATAAATAGCGAAATAGAATCCATACTAAGTAATCATACTTGGGAATTGGTAAACTTGCCTCCTGGAAGTAAACCAATTGGGTGTAAGTGGATTTTCAAACGAAAATTAAAACCCGATGGATCTATCGATAAGTACAAGGCTAGATTAGTAGCCAAGGGTTATCGACAAATAGAAGGACTTGACTACTTCGATACTTATTCACCAGTAACAAGAATAACGTCCATTCGGATGTTAATTGCAATTGCAGTATTGCACAACTTAGATATCCATCAAATGGATGTCAAGACTGCATTCTTAAATGGTGAATTAAGTGAAGAGATATATATGGAGCAACCTGAAGGATTTAAAGTCAAGGGCCAAGAACACAAGGTGTGTAAATTGGTAAAATCCTTATACGGTTTAAAACAGGCTCCAAAACAATGGCATGAGAAATTTGATAGTGTCATGATCAAAGATGGATTCACTATCAATGAATGCGATAAGTGTGTTTACACGAAAACAGTTGGAGATGCATGTATCATTGTCTGTCTTTATGTAGACGACATGTTGATACTTGGGACTAATATTGAGATTATTAAGTCCACTAAAAGAATGTTATCCAACAGTTTTGATATGAAGGATCTGGGGGTTGCTGATGTAATTTTAGGCATTAAAATTACTAGAACACCAGATGGAATCAGTCTATCTCAATCTCACTACGTGGATAAGATGATAGAAAGATTCAAGGATCATGGGATAAAAGAGAATACAAATCCTTTTCTCCCACACGTCCACCTTCATAAGAATGCAGGAACTGGAATACGCCAGTTGGAGTATTCTCAGATTATCGGAAGTCTAATGTATTTAATGAATTGCACTAGACCCGATATTGCTTACGCTGTAAGCAAGTTAAGTAGATATACTAGCAACCCTAGTGATCTACATTGGACCGCTCTACTACGAGTATTAGGTTACGTATCACATACCAAGGAATATGCCTTGAAATATGGAAAGTATCCTCCTGTACTGGAAGGATACAGTGATGCTAATTGGATTGCAGATTCTGAGGAATCAAAATCAACTAGCGGATACGTATTTACTCTAGCAGGAGCAGCAGTATCATGGAAATCTTCTAAGCAAACATGTATTGCCCGTTCCACTATGGAATCGGAATTCATAGCCTTAGATAAGGCTGGAGAAGAAGCAGAATGGCTTCGACAATTCTTAGAAGATATACCGTTGTGGCAAAAGCCAGTGCCCGCTATATGTATACACTGCGACAATCAAGCAGCTATATCTAGGGCACAAAATGTGATATACAACGGTAAGTCTAGACATATTCGTCGTAGACATAATACCGTGAAGCAGTTGCTCTCAAATGGAATTATCTCTATTGACTTTGTATCGTCAAAGGATAATTTAGCGGATCCGCTTACTAAAGGTTTAAGTGGAGAGCGTATAAACTGCGCATCGAGGGGATGGGTCTAAAAGCCTAACCTTACCGAGTCAGCTTAATGAAACCTCACTTAGCGACTGGAGATCCCACGGACTAAGTTCAAGAGGAAAAACTAGTTATGATTGACTCAGCAAGTAAGCACTTGGGAGCTTGACTCCAATCCATTCCTATGGTGCACATAAGTGCTTTTCTACAAGTGGACTAAGGATAAGCTTAACGCTTTTAATGATGCCTATATCTTGTTTATAAACAAGTGGAGTAGAGTAGACTACTCTTCATAAGTCCATCACCTATGTGAGTATAGAGTTGGGTCGGCTCTTTGGGAATCTCTATGGAGGCTGTTATTCCCTAAAGATACTCTCTGAAACCAAGAATGTCCAGGGCCAAAACGGACACAACAGAGAACCAAAGTTGATTTGGAAAGTCACTGTGTGAAGCTTATTGACTTGGCTTACACTAACGGCTAACAGTTCAAGACCTAGTTCACTGATTAGCCAGTAAGTCCGATAAAGCTTTCGCTATGGAAGGTTCAAGACCTAGTTCACCTATCCTTATGCAGTTTCTTTTCTAAAGTACCTTACACAATAGAGTCAGTCTCTTTGTGTGTCATTTCCTTGAATTCTTCATTCATTGTGGGGATTGTTGGAATTGAAGAAAATAAAGCTGAATCTTCGAGATGAATTATGGCAAGATCCGTTGATCAAATCAACCGGATGATGGTTGGAGTGTGTTCTCCTTCCATTTGTGATGAACGTGGTATATTTACATGTTCAATTCCGACTTCGAATGAATGAGATATTCAAGTCTAAAGATTGCCTAATTCAAAGCCAAAAGGGACTAAATTTAGCTACAAGCATTTAGTCCCACATTGGCCATGTGATGGAAGTATATGGGGTATAAATAGAGAAAAAATGAGACCAAAGGGTGTGCCCTTTGGGTACTTGGAGTTTTCGCGCGCGAATTGGAGGGAACTATACTCGTACATGCGTACGTGCACGCGCGCCGCCGCTGGCGGCGGCGGCCGGCCGGCCGGCCGGCGCCGGCGCCGGTGCCGGTGCCGGCCGGTGCCGGTGCCGGGCTCGGGCTCGGGCCTGGGCCTGGGTCTGGGTCCGGGTCCGTGGGCCGCGGGCCGCGGGCCGCGGGCTCGGGCTCGGGCTCGGTGGTCCGTGGTCCGTGGTCCGTGGTCTGATCTGAGTTCCCTACCTGGTTCTCTTTTTGAATCAGGGGCCGTTAATCCAACCCGCCCGCGGAAGGATTCGAAAACTCCAACGGGTGTCCGCCCGCGCGAACGGATCCGACCGTTCGCCGAACCGTCGCAACTGTTGGGAATTGGCGGACGAGAATACCCCTCCGGAGCGCTATAAAAAGCGCCCCAGGGGTTCATTCTCAAACACACCAAACTGAAGAATCTTTCTCTCTTCTGAAAGATCTCTCCCTCTCTCTATAAGTTCTGACTCCGTTCTGAACTGGGCTCCAGCGAAGTGCGACTCCTCGACTTCCAGAGCAACTTCCAATAGCGAAGTGGGAATCCACGAATTCCAGAAGTGACTTCCAACGAAGTGGGAATCCGCGACTTCCAAGTGAAGTGGGAATCCGAAGCTACTTCCTAAAGGAGATTCTGCCAAAAAATCTTCAACCTTCCTACGTCCTCAACAGTGGGTGTTCCTCCAAAAGAGTAAGACAAATATTCATTTGAAATTTGTCGTTATACCGCTGTTTTGCTAATCCTGTGTAGGTACTGGTTGACTACGGTTCGACCGTACGGTATTTGGTAGTGCTGTCCAAATACCGTGAAGAAGTGTTGTATCTTGGGAGACCAGCGTCCATTATCCCGTAAGCACCGGTGCGGGGGACGTAATTGTCTTAAGGAGATTCGCTGTAAGCGTACCTCACTTCAATTACTGTATAAGTGGACTAAGTCCTTTTATACAGGGGATATACTTTACAGTATATCGAGACTGACTTGGATTCAGTCTAATTGGTGCTTAAACCAAGGAAGGAAATTGAAAGGTGGTTCTTGAATTAAGGAACGTTCTTTGAACGGAAAACCTCCCACCTGATATTTGCCGACCTGGCCAATTAGATTGTTGATATCTCAGTGATCTTGATAAGTTGTCAGATTGATTCTTGTTAAGCAGAATACCCAACATATATGTGCAAATGCAAATATGATTGGCTAACCAAGATCTCACTCCTAGGTGGTTAAATCTAATATCAGGAGCGTAGACTCTGATACCAATCGAAAGTACACCTAGAGGGGAGATGAATAGATGTATGACTAATTTAATGACAAATAATGCGAAATTAAAACAAATTGTACCACACTTAGTGTAACCAAAGAGTGTAGCCAAATTCTCGGTGAAGGGCTCTGGACTATCTGCTCTAAATTTCTCTAAATAAGAGTTGAGGTGTCTCTCTTGGTTTAACATAAGTATGGCACACAATCAACACAAGCATATAAGATATGAATGATATGATGCAATGCACAATATAAAGGAGAGAGGGTTTAGAGAAAGTGGATCAATCGCAAACACTAAGATATATTTCGAGGTTCGAGCACCCAGCTCTACGTCCCCGCCCTCACACAGAAGGATTTCCACTAACTCGTTCACACAGGACTTCCACACAGGGAACCTCCACTGAGGATTTAGGTAAATAAAACTTAGGAGTATACAACTCCTCTCTCCAATAATACAACCTCTCACTAGAAGCAAGACACAACACAAATCACCTCTACACTTAGAGGGATGGGCACTTAGCCAAACAACAATCAACCTCTCACTAGACGGATTAGGCTCAAAGGCACAACTCAACAATCACCTCTACACTTAGAGGGATATCAAATACAACCTCCACAATCACCTCTACACAAGAGGGATACTCACAATCTCAAATAAAAGACGTTTTCAACTCTAGGTGATCACAAAGACCACAAACCAATTTTTTCTCACAAAATAAGATCCTAATAGATAGGATACATATGATAGCTCAAGTGTGAGAAAACTAAAGAGTTTGGAAATCAAAAACACAAGGAAAAACTCTTGAAAAAACTTCTAGAATAGCTATAGAAATGAAGATCAAAAACCAATGCCAAAGACTTCTCCTTTTTTTTGATCTTTCCAACCCTTTTTAAAACAAATAAAGATCAAAATTTTAAGCCCAAAACTCTTTTAAACTTGCTGTAAAACACTTGTAAAGATTGAAAATTTTGCTCTCTAAAAATTTGGTGAAAATAGCTCAAGAGGGGGCAAATTTATAGCCCCTCAAAATTTGTCCGTTGGCAGTCTAGCAAAGGGCAAAATTGCCCTTCCGGTCGACAGGCGGTCGACTGGCCAACGGTCATAATTATGACCATTGAGCCACCAGTCGACCGGCTGGTCGACCGAAAACTGAAAACAGAGAGCAGAGCTCTCTGCCGGTCGACCGGGGCCATTTCCAGAGAGCAGAAGCTCTCTGGCGGTCGACTGACCCGGTCGACCGGCCTTCCAGCCCAGGCTGCGTGCACGTCCTATGCACGTCAGTCGACTGGACCGGTCGACCGACTTCTGCTACGGTCGACCGGTCCGGTCGACCGGCAGACAGCCAGGTCAAACTTTTTTAAGGATTAAAAACTTGAGTTTTTGACTTTAATTAAATCCTATAAAATCACATAAATTTCATAAAAATCAGTTCTCATTATATCTTTGAAATACAAATGTGTGAAAAAATTCAACATATATATAAACAATTTGAACCATTTTTGTGTTCTTGAAAATTTGCCTTAAACCAAAAACCGTATTTTTCAAAAACTAGGATTTTGAAAATGGAAAACCGTTTTCTCCAAACTCATGCAAATAAAAAAATATGATATTAAAACAACTTTTAAGCATGTTATATATGGATAGAATCTAATATACATGAAAGATATTATATCTATGTTTTCGATATGAAATCCAAAAATAAGTTTTGTTTAAATACAAAACTCCAACTCATGAAATAGACTATCAAAGTAAGTTTTTCTAAATAGATAAAGCATAGATGCATATAGATCAAATCTAATATACATTAAACAATGTAAACTTATTTTGATTCTATCTATTCATGAAAACCATATATATGAAAAAACGAAACCGGTTAAACCGAAAACCAAAAAAATTGAAACTTGTGTGTGTATTTGAGCATATCAATACTATCTAATCTTTACACAAGATATAAATACAATCTTAAACTAAACAAACCGAGGTCTTCTTATAGAACTCCTTCTCCAAGTCGACTCGATCTAAAACCGATCCAACGATCTTGACTCCAAACGAGTACTAGATGCGATCTTGACGCGTGAGCTCTTAAATCAGCTCCAAAACTCCTTTGTTGAAGCTAATCACCTACTAATATTTTGATCAAATATCTGAAACTAAATATAACAATATTATTAGTAAACTATAACTACATGAGTTAATCATCATCAAAACTAGAGTGAAGGGCCTCTGGACCAACAAGCGCAAGAAAAATCAAGGTGAAAAGAATGAGAATTTTGGGCCTGCGCCTGAGAAGGCTAATTCTACCAATTGCAAGGGAGGCAAGCGTGGTGGTAAGAAGGACAAAACTAGCACAGCGTGCTTTAATTATTGCAAGGAAGGACACTTCGCTCGTGATTACACTGAGACGGAAAAGGTACTCCCTAACTTGAGTTCTCACTTTATTTTTTTTACAAGTCATGTCATGGTAGCTCATCCTTCCTCTGATTAGATTGTTAATTCAGAAGCAACCGAACATGTAACGAGGGACTGAGTTGGGTTCGTAGAGTATCATCGAATACCATTAGGTAGCAAATTTCTCTACATGGGAAATGGTGATAGCGTGGATGTATTGGGTATGGGTACCTACAAGCTAGACTTGCGCGGAGGATGCGCATTTCTAATCCATGATGTCCTTTATGCTCTTGATGTTCGGCAAAACTTGTTGTCAATTACTGCTTTGCTTAGACTAGTTTTCGTTTATCCTTCAAAAATAATGATGTTCAAATATTATTGGGAACCACCTTTTATGGTAGTGGTTTTATTCATAATGGGTTATTTGTTATGGATATTTATTATTCAAATAATGATTCTAATTCCTTTTTGACTACTGCAGAAAATTCTGTTACTTGATATGCAAGATTTGGCCATATTGGTCAAGATAGAATGAACATGTTAGATAGAGAAGGCCTACTAGTCCAACTCGCTAAAGTTAGCTTGCCAATATGTGAACATTGTTTATCAGTCAAGTCGAGTAGGAAACCATTTGGCAAAGCAACTAGGGCATCTTCACCCCTTGAATTAATTCATTCCAACATCTGAAGGCTAATGAGTGTGAGGGCACAGTATGGTGCCACCTATTTCATTATATTTATAAATGATTTTACTTACTATGATCATATTTTTTTGATCTCCCATAAGTCAGAAGCATCAGAGTACTTTAGACGTTATTTGAATTTAGTTGATAATCAGAAAAATAGAACAGTGAAAGCTCTTCGTACTGACCGAGAAGGTGGGTATTCATCTGAGATGTTTAAGCAACTCTGTAATGAAAAAGAGATTAAGAGACAACTGACAATTTCTTACACTCCGCAACAAAATGGTGTAGCGGAGAGATGAAGTCGTACTCTCTTAGACATGGTTAGGTCGATGATGGCGCATGCCAACCTCCCAATATCTTTCTGGGGGCGATGCATTATTGACAACGACCTACATTCTTAACTGTGTGCCCTCCAAATCAATTTCAACAACGCCATATGAGCTTTGAACAGGACAGAAGGCCTGACTCAAGTTATATGCGCCCATGGGGGGCAGCTGGCTATGTTCACAGTAACTCCCATGCTCATGAGAAACTTGGCCCTAGAGCAAATAAGTGCATATTCATTAGATATTCTAATGAATTCAAAGGGTATGTAATGCTTGGTGAACAGCCAGATGGAATGATTACCGAAATTGAATCACGAGATATGGTTTTCCTCGAAGGGGAATTTCTAAGAAAAAGGGATATCAATGACATTGATAGACTTTTTTTTTTTTTGAAGTGGACGAGTCACATGAAGGCACTCTTAATCTTGATAAGGAAGATGAGAGTGGCATACTACCTAGTGGGAGTGTACCTTCGAGTGGGAGCGTACCATTAGGGACTGATTCTGAAGCTACATTTTTGCATATAAACCAACGTGAAAACATCTCTCGTCGTCGCTTTGAGATTGAGGGGGGAGTTTCATGTGTGTTCCTCAAGAGGCAGATGAGCCTAAAAAGTATCAAGAGGCTATAAAATTCCCAACTTCTAAGGAATAAAAACTTGCTATGCAAGATGAGATGAAATCCATGAGAAAGAATCAGGTCTGAGACTTGGTAGATCTTCCACCTGGGCGTAAGGCTATCAGAAACAAATGGGTTCTGAAAGTCAAACGCAATGCAGAGGGTTCCATTGAAAGGTACAAAGCTCGATTCGTGACAAAAAACGAGGGTATTGACTATGAGGAAACCTTCTCACCGGTAGTGAGGTTTGCCTCAATTCGCCTAATTCTAGCTATTGTTGCTGATTTGGATTTAAAACTTTACCAAATGAACGTTAAGACTGAATTTCTCAAAGAAAAACTGGATGAGGAGATATACATGGATCAAGTTGTAGGCTTTATAACAAAAGGGAAAGAGTGCAAAGTTTGCAAGCTCCGACAATCCATCTATGACTTTAAACAATCATTCAGACAATGGTATTTCAAATTTCATCGAGCTGTTACTTCTAACAGGTTCATGATGATTGAGGAAGACTATTGTGTGTATACTAAACGGTCCAAAGATAATATTCTAATTCTTTCTTTGTATGTAGATGATATACTTTTAGCTGAAAATGTTAAGGAGATGATTGTCGCCACGCAAGGATGATTGTCCTCAAATTTTAAGATGAAGGATATGAGTGAAGCATGTTATGTGCTCAGAGTTAAGATCCTAAGAGATCATTCTAGGAAACTTCTTAGTTTGTCTCAAGAGACATACAGTAAGAAGATACTTGAATGATTTCAGATGCAAGCTTGCAAGTCTGTTGACACTCATATCGAGAAGGATAGTATCTTGAGTATTAGCATGTGTCCTCAGACTTCGGAGGAAAAAGAGAAGATGGCTCGAGTTCATTTTTTCAGCTAATTCCAAGCAAAACCTAGCTTTGCTCATTGGAAAGCAGTGAAGCGGATATTCAGATATCTCAAAGGAACAATAGACTATTTGCTATGCTACCAAGCACCTGACCTGCGCTTAGTTGTGAAAATACACCTTAAAATGGGTAAATAGATATAGTGCTAATCTAATGACAAATGATGCGGAATTAAAACTTTTCACTAACACGGTAAGTATAAGTAAGAGTGAGTCCGAATTCCCCGTGAAGCGCTCTGAAACTTCTCCTCACGATTCCTCTAAATTATGAGTTGAGGTGCTTCAATAGCTCTCTTAGTTGAATATAAGTGTGAGCATACAAACAACATCGAGCATATATGGATATGAGCAATGAATAGCAATGCAAGATATAAAGAGAGAGTTGAGAGAGAAAGACTCAAACGCAAAAAATAAGGATATGTTTCGAGGATTGAGCCACTGCTCTACGTCTCCGCCTTCACATAGAAGGATTTCCATTGTGTCCACCAAGAACCTTCCACAAAGGGACCTCCACTGAGGAATTACAACAATACAAACTGGAGTACACAACTCCAACTCTCTCACACCTTTACACAAGAGGGAGACACAGAGCCAAGCATAAAGTAAAGAGAAAATACAACTTGGTGATCATTAAAATCACAAATAACACTTGATGATCTTAAAAGATCACAAATAAAAATCTCTCATAATACAAGATCTTAGAGGATAGATTTTTAATGAAAAACTCAAGTATGTGAGTGCACAAAGTATTTGAAAAATAAAACACAAAGAAAAACACTTGGAAAAACTCTATAAATGTACAGAAATTTAGAACAAGAAATTAGAATCCTAAAACTTATTTTCTTGATTTTCTAAAACTTTGAAATAAAATAAAAATAGAGATTTGAAGCACAAAAATTTGTTTAAAACTTGCTAAAACTCTGTAGAAGATGAAAAAAATAGCTCTTAAAAATCTTGTTCAGAATTATAGTTGTTGGAGGCAAAACGCAGGCCAAAATGGCCTGTCGGTCGACCGTCCGGTCGATCGACCAACGGTCAATTTTTTGACCATTGGGGTTGTCGGTCGACCGCCCCCAAGGCACAGAGTATCATAATACTCTGTCGGTCGACCAGCCAAACTCGAGGCTTAGGCTAAGCCAATCGGTCGACCGATCGATCGACCATGCCTTGCTATGGTCGACCGGTCGGTCGACCGAGCCAGGGCAAAAGGCTTGTGTACGTTTCTTGTGCATGTCGGTCGACCGCTCTGTCGACCGAGCCATGTGTCGGTTGATCGATCGGTCGGCCAGCCGATAGCAGACCAGAACATGATATGTAGGACTGAGAAATAGGACTTGAAAACACCTATAAATTCCAATAAAATCTCATAAATTTCACAAAAATAAGTTCATATAAATACTTTGAAGTCCAAATATATGTGATCAAAAGATATTACATAATACAAACATGTGAACTAGTTTTGAGGTATAGAAGTTTAGGCTTAAACTAAAAATTGTATTTTTCAAAATCTAAACTGTGAAATAGAAATCCGATTTTTCTATAAACTTGTATAAGTACAAAAATAAGATATTTAAACACATTTAAAGTATAGAATGTATGGATAGAATCCAATACATAATAAGATATATTCTTATTTTTGATAATAAATACCAAAACAAGTTTTGATAAAAATAAAACTTAAACACATGACTACATACATCAAAATAAGTTTTTCTAAACATATAAGAACAAAAATATATAAGGATGAAATTCAATATACATATAAACTATGTAAACTTGTTTTGATTCTATCTATTCATGAAACCAAAAGATATAATCTTAAAACTCAATAAACTCAAAAACGAAGCGGTTAAAACGAAACCAAAACTATTAAACTTACGTGTGTGTGCGAGCACGCACATACTTGAGCAATCAATACTATTCTATTCTTACACAAGATCTAAACAAAATAAATATCTAAACAAATCTAAATACAAGTCTTCTTGTCGATCTTTTTCTCCAAGACGACTCGATCCAAACACGATCCAAAGAGCTTGACTCCGTCTCGGGTACTTGATGTGATCTTGATGCGCGAGCTCGTGAATCAACACGTGTTAGCTTCGATTCTTGACTTCACGTCCTTTGTTGAAGTTAAACACCAACTAAGATCGTGATTGAATAATGAAATTTCATAACCACAAGATTATTAGTATATAACTTCATAAGTTAGTCATCATAAAAACTAGGGCGAAAGGCCTTCGAGCCAACAAGTTGGTTACAGCGATGCCGACTGGGGTGGTGATCCTGATGAACACAAGTCTACTTCAGCTTATGCTTTCCTGCTCAATGGCGGGGCCATTACTTGGTGCAGTAAGAAGCAAACCTGCATTGTATTATCCACTATGGAGGTGGAATATGCTGGTTCTGCGGTCTGTCACCTCGTCAAACTTGACGAGGCTACTGGATAACTCTCCAAAGGTCATTTTGTGAGAGTTGTTGTCGAAGCGGATCTTTTCAATCCACTAATTCCGAGTACTAATGTTGTTGTTGCTAACTTCTGCTTCAATCCCTTTTGGTAGGTATTTGAATTCGAGCACATTCATTTATTTTGTCAAAAGTGTGGTTGGACTGGACATCGAGCCTCTTAAAGTTCCTTCTCTCCTCCTAGAGTGGTCCGGTCGGAGGTGGCAACTTCATCAGCCGCTTTAGGGATTGACGTTGAGATGGCCTCCTTCTCTGACCCTCCAACTATTGTCAATGATGGAATGGGCATGTTGCTGTTGAGATTACACCAACAATCAGGTTATGACATTAACTGTTTTGTGCCTAAGACCATGATTGATTTTGCGGAATAGTGGTATGTAATACTTTCAAAAAAAATAGTAAAGCTAAATAACAATACCAAGACAAAAGAGAAATAACACGAAAATTTAACGTAGTTCGGCAAAACCCAGTCAATGTCCACGGGAAGCGAACTTGAGAGAGTTTTATTAATAATTTTGTACAAGAGATCTAACATTCCCCTTGATTCTCAAAAAAATGTTCACCATCCTCTTGAATCCCTCAAGATTACAAGAGTATCATTTCTCTGTTTGCACCATCACCTACCTTTCTCTTCATTGGCTTCTTATATTTTCCTTGTGTTACAAAATACTAGGTTACAAACTTTATTTATAGAGTTTTACAATACAAACCCTATTCGAACTATGAGATGATCTTGACAGTGAATGCTTGAAAATTTAATCAATCCTTATAGGAGTTGATTTCCTTGATTTAGAACAATTTTAAACCCTTCAATTTTTAGAAACAAATCTTTCAATAAATAGAATTTGAGTTCTATTCGGATTCCAATAGAATTTGATAACTATTCGGATTTCAGCAGAAAGGAAACCTAAACGCCCCTGAAAAGAAAATCTAAATCTAATTTTGGATGTTTTCTTTGGTCTGGTTCTTTTTCAAGTTCTTTGTTTTCCTCCAACTTAATTGGATCTTCTTTGGCTATCATCTCCTCTTGAAAACAAGACAATTTCACAACAGTTACTGTCCTGGGTCTATGTTGTGAAGGTGGCGGCGGCAGAATAAGTTCAAGCATCGTCATCTCTGCTCGACACCCTCGAAGAATCCGCGCACACTAACTACACGTACGCAAATTGTGCCCTACCTCCGAGCATGGGTGTGCCTTTTGACCCAAAAGAAAAACTCGTTGTTGCGAGTAAATCGGGACATGGGCCTCACAACCCACTTGTCCAAGCTCCGGCCACCGTTGGCCCTACGGACTTGGAGTCGTCCCTTACTTTAGAGGCAGGAATGGCGGCCCAACCTGAGGCGTCCCTCTCACACCTTCTTCCACAACTGCTAATGCTCGTCGGAAGGAGAAGAAGGTTGCACAGCTGCCGGAGACCATCTCACGTGAAGAAGATGTTCAACGTGGTCAAGTACTCCAGCCAATGTCAAAAAAGAAATCACTATTGCTTTGCTAGAAAAGAGAAAAAAGTGGTTCATTACACGTGCACCACCGTGCCACAAATTTAGTTGATAAATCAAAATCAAATGAGGATTGAGAGAGTTAGGGTGTAAAGAATGGTCCCCAAGTGACAGTTTACGTGGCCATTAATTCGACGATTAATTAGATAAACAAAGCGAATGATGGAAGCAAATTGAGGGGGAAAAAACCCTATCGCATCGCAGACTAATAATGATTTGAGAACATGTGTTCATGTGAGGGCTGTCGGCTTCAAGGATGAAGCTGGCCGTCCAAATCCTCATTAAACGCCAGTCATAATCCTAATCTGAATCATGGGACAGATCTCTCCCCGTCGCCGAGACATGATGACACTTCATTCCTTGCTCCGATTCTCTTAATGCAATCATAACAAGCACACCTTTTCTTTTCTTTTCTTTTCTTCTCTTTTCTTTTTTTCCTCCTAATTTTTTTGGTGGTCACCAGTCATGACACAATCGATTTTGTTTGCAAAAAGAAATGCAGTATTGTGTGGGGGAGTATTGTACCCGTAAGGGCTTCTTAGTTCCTGACAGGAGACGTCCTCAATGGTCCCCTGCCCGGTTTGAGTTGTTGAGCTTCGCTTCTCACAACCGGTCGCCAGTTTGAAACCCAGCGCCTGCATGACATTCAGCCCTACCTTCACGCGGGCTTTAGATTAGCACAAAAAAAAAAAAAAAAAAAAAACAGAGAAGTTTCAAATTCTCTCATTTGTCTTAAAATTAGACGAAGTTTCAAGGTGTTATCATAAATGTACACTATTTTGTGGACAATTGCGATTGTCTTTTGATGATTAGTTACGAGTGCAAGCAACGAGGATACGTATCAGTCATGAAAAGATCGAGTCATAAAGTTTCACAGAATAGTGAACAAGTAACGGGAATACGTATCTGTCATGAAAAAATTGAGTCACAAGGTTTCACAGAACAGTGAGCGCTTAAAATTACCAATTTGGAGTATCTACTAATTTTACCAGATGAGATGATCTAAATTCTCTCCGGGACCAACAAAATCTTCGAATACTTAGAAGAAGGTATAACTAATGAGATGATTCACATACTTTAATAATAAATGTCTTGCCACACCCAAATTTCGAAATTATATAGTATATCTAATCTAAATTTGGTCAGTAATTAATATGCTTGAGCACAAAGAATTTTTGGATAACCATTTTATGGTTACCTGGCTTCAATGTAAAAGCAAATGAGAGTTTTTTTTAATTACGGTTGAAAAAATTGGGCCCACTCTTACAATACACTCACATAAACACTCACCTCACGCTCCTCACCGACTATGATCACACATAAAATGTACTTTTAGATGGATGTCTTGGTGCTAGATCAAGGAAGAGCTTTTTAGATAATCACTTCCAATTTAATATTTTTACAATTTTTATAGCCATAACTCTTCTTATCTTTATTAAATTTTATTTTACTTCAATTCATCCTGTAGTGTTCTTGCTTGACGAACACGTGCTAAAATTCTGGTGAAGATAAAAGAAAGGAGCAAAGAGTCCATCCTCCTGGCCCAAAGATAAAGAAAGCAAGCGTTCCAGCTTTCCCCTTCTCTCTGGGGCCTAAGCCCACAACATTTCAACAAAATAAGTTCATGCTTGTGGCCAGAAGAGGTATTACCAAAAACTTTTTAGGCCTTTATAGTTGACCCGTAAATTAGGCAATTTTGATGAGCCCATATGATATGGTGTGGAGCTGCATTTTTTTTGTTGCGTGGGTAATCACTATAAAACCACTTTGATTATATACGCGTAGTACGATATGCGTGTTAAGGAAAACAATTAATATTATAATAGAAAATTTTTTAGATTAAAATTTATTTATATCAAGTTAAGATATTTTGTCACGCCCCGTTTCTCAAAATACGTGAAAACGGAGTCGCGACGAGAGTCGGTGACGTATATACACAAGATACCCCACGCTAAGTAACCTGAACAAGATATAAAAAGTCTATCAATATCACTGCAATACTATATCTAAATATCCGCACGAGATAACGATGAATATAGAAAAGGAATAATGACTGATAATGTGTAGAGGTCAAGGAAACTACAGAATCAAAAGAATAAAAAAGGAAGACAAAAATACCAGAATAGGTAGATAGAAACTCTAACTTCTCGCAACATGCCCAATCTCATCGAACACCTGATCAATAATATGTAACATCCAGTATCTGGACGTGCGAATCCAGAGCCGTCAGAAGCGACTAATGAGTGTATAAGAAAATGGGAAGTGTACATCTGTTTGGCTAAGAGTGGAAGTAAGGATGTGAGGAAGTGAAGAAGTGGTAATAGTTCCCTTTGGAATTTGGGAATTAGTTAGTAAGCTTTTTGGTGTTTGGATGTTGTTGAGAAGTGTGATTTGAAAAATGTTATGTCTTTTCCGGTGTTTGGATGGTAATGTGGAAGTGAAAGTGGAAAAGTTGACTACAAAGTTGACCGCAAAATAATATTAAATTAAAAATTAATTAAGAAAAATAAAAATTAGACTGTAATTAGAATGCAAGTGAGATTTACATGAGCAAAAAATTAATTATTTTGTGCTACAACTTATTACAAATGAGATTTACATGATCACAAAATTAACTGTAGCACTCTGGAAGTGAAGAAAACGTTGTGTAAAGGAAAAAAGAGAGAAGGAAAAGAACTTTTTCCATTTTCCTTTTCCGGTGTTTGGATGAACAGTGAAAATGAGAAAAGACACTTCCCACTTCCTCACTTCCACTCAATTCCTTGAATCCAAACAGCCCCTAAATAGTGTGTATGAAATAACAATAAGTCTAAAGCTGAAAATAAAAGATAGATGGATAACAATAACATGAATAAGTTTGAGACAAAAGACAACTAATACAACTGTAAACAAACAATTGATGTCAAGTTGTATAACCTAGCATATGTCACCAGTCTGGTATACAATTTGGTCATGTGTACAATTATATATCTATCATAATTTATATGAGTTATGTCAGGTGAGTACAGTCAATTATAGTATATAATAACAGTTTATCATTATTAATTATGTCAGCAAACACCAATTGTCACATGCAGTAGACGCATCCCATACTACGCCTATCACACGTGTCAATCGAAATTCTAACTTATTGAAACTGATTGGTTGGAGATATTGTCCATACTTTAGGTGGGTCCCGTACATACCCGGGACCACGGCCCAGATGCTTGGCGCTGAACCAAGCCCTACCGTCAGGTAGTCAGTAACAGTAACAGTACTCACAGTATCACTGTGGAATAATACTCATAGTAACACTGTGGAACAATTAACAGATGGGATGTCAGTCATCTCCCAGAACCCTGCAGTGGAACCATAAGTCGGCTGCGCAATCTGTATCCTAGGTCCACCCAAAATACAGATACTATCTCCTCCACTAATTTTTTCAATTCAAGTGTAAGTTATTTTTTTTACATTATTATTAATTCAGTTAAACAATCAAGATCATGTTACTTAGAATATCGGGACGATACAGTGACAGTAACAGTACAGTATAACAATCGACAGTAATCGTATACATGGTGAATAATATTAGTAACCGTGTATACGATGAACAAAAGGACTGTACAGGGTGTTATGGTCAAACAATTTTTTCCCAATAACTTATAATAATATGAATTAATACAAGTAACAGGTCTAGACACTAATCCTGAACAACACTGTCCCATCTAGAATCAATTAAAATCTCATCCATTTGTACTAAAGCGATATCAGTAACTAATCTATCAACCGATAGTCTCAATATAATCATCGTGTACAATCAAATATCAATCCATGTCAAGATAATCCGGTACAGTAAATTACAAGTCCAATAAATCAATAACCAATTCTCTCATTGTTACCAATCTGTTCTAATCCTCTAACTCACCAATAACCATGATCAATCAATAACTGCTATTAACTCTGAGGTACAAGCTCACCGATACCAACAAAATTAATCCCATAATAACTTTATCTCTATAACTGAATAAGTCAAGAAGCAATCATGAAAAGTAGTCTACTGATTATTCTCGATCAACTTAAATCAACAAATACCGAAAAAAAAAAAAAACGAGTAGAACATCCTCAGCCATTATGGAATCTAGAATATCCTTACATCCAATAATCAATATCGATAAGATCATCAATACTCCGGCAACTAATCAGTGAATCCGAAAACACTTACAATTAATAATCCGACTAAAACAATCATATCTAAATGCTATCCAATAACAAGAATGTAACTCATATCAACTCAGATTCTAACTAAGTCCATATATCGATCCAAGCATCAAGGAATCTAATCTCTTAATAAAGTAACATCACATCTAATATGTCCTCAAATACCCCAATGAATTCTTAACTGAATTATTACCGAATAAAAGAATATCAAATCTAATAATTACACAGATAAAATTTAGATCTTTAACCACAATTACAAACCAATCCACACAAGATCAATCTAGTATACAGTTCAAGTTCCTTTACAACTAGTCCGAGTCCAAAACAGTAATCCTTTATATATGAAATGATATAAGTCTAATATCTCAATCTCCAAATACAAGACCCATATACATCTGATGCTCAAATATGAACTAATCCAGCAAACCAATAGATCGAATCAAGTTAAAGTCTAAGATATTATAATACTAAACCTAAGTCAATAGCAACAAACTATCAACGCATGAAATGACGCTAATAATCGCCCAAATCAACTAAATAAATAAGGTGAACACTCACTGATGCCTCATGAAGTGATACAGGTGATCAACTGGTAAAATATATCATACAATCACATGAAAAAACACGAACAGATGTACTAACATTTACAGGTAACAGTAAATAAAGAAAATGTAAGAACAAATACTCACATGAAATGACGCGGTTTCGGAACCGAATCGCCACCTGGTCTTCACCGTACGAATTGGTATGGATCTCTGAATCATCTCATGGATCGGTTCTCGAATCGCCTGTGTATCGGGTCCATAATTAGTACAATTTCGAATCGCCCATTATCGAGTTTCGATTGCACGAATAAGTCCGAAATGCTGCCACATGCAACCAAACATGTATAATACACGTAAACCCGCACATACATACATATTACACACACACACACACAAACTCACACATAAACATATACTTATACATTATTATTTACATGCATACGCCAAGCACCCACACACATGCATTCCTCTCATGTAAACACACACTCATTATATAACATATACATCCCTAGTTATAACATATAAGAATTAACACACACTCATGTAAACACACCATACAAACACATGCACGTGAACTCACGCATGCACTTAACATACAATGCATGTACATTTATTAAAACACACTCACCCCACATTTATTAATAAACACACACATAATTTATAACACACTGACAAATATGTATATTAACACCCATTAATAATTACTACACTCACACACACATGCAGAGAAGAGAAGGGAGAGGACTCACACATGGGGAGAACACGACCTTGAGTTGCTCGTCGGCAGAGGCGAAGGCTGCGGAGATGAGGTGCTCGACTCCGCGCTGCTATAGATGCGACGGAGTTTGCCGATGGCAAGGAGAAAGAAGGGGGCAACGACCATTGGAGAGGTTGGGTGCTTGGCAAAAGGGGCAGCGCCATAAGTGCTCACGCACAGGATAGGGCTTCGGCGTGTCGGGTGTGGGCGCAGATCAGAGGGGGAGTCCAGGTTGTGCAGGAGGCGTTGGCCATAGGATCTGCAGGTCGTGGAGGAGGTGTGCCAAGGGGCTGTGCGCGGAAGTTGAGGGGAATCCGGGCTTGGGAAAAATCTCAGCCAATGGATGGGGGATGTTGCACTGGCGGTGATCACCAAAGTTCACCGCCGAGGAAGAGCAGAGCAAGGCATGGAGAGGGATATGCTGGTGCTGTTGAAGAGAGGACACTGTCAAGTTGTTGTGTGTGGGTTGGAGGCACAGCTGTGCTGCGCGGCTTGGGTTGGAGTTGCGGCAGTTGCCGAAGGGATGATGCATGGATCAAAGAAGGGGGAGAGAGATGCGCATGGTGGGGTCGGCTGCAGATCAGAGAAAGAGGGAGGGAAAAAATATTGGTTTGGGATTAGATTAGTTAAGATTTTGATTGGTTTTAGGATTTAGTATTTGATTAGTTTAGAATTGATAATGGGTGGGTTAGTTAATGGGTGATGAATTTCGGGTAAAGGGATTTTGGGTAGATAAGAGGTAAACGTAGGAATCAAGGGCTAATGGGTGATGGAGCTTAGGAATAGGAATAAGAAAGAGAAGGAATACTACTACTAATTTCAAAGTAATAACAAATAATAGTAACAATAATAATAGTTAACCACATAATAATAATAACATTAACAAAGTAAAAATATCAATGCTAATAATAATATAACAAATAATAATAATCACACTTAGTAATAATATTAATACATAATAATTCTTATCAATAACAATAATGATTAAAAACAGCAATACTAATAATATTAACACCAATAATAATATTAATATTAATAATGGAATAATAATAGTAATAACTACTACTAATGATAACAGTTAAAAATAAAAATAATCATAGAAGTAATAGTAAAATATTGATAAGAACTATTGGTAATTATACATAAAACCAAATCACTATTTACTAACTCAAAATATTTTGCATATTTAATAATAATAATCACATGAAGAAAAGCAATGAATTAAGTTGATTTAAAAAAATAATCAGTAAATTAAAATAAATAATTTAGAAAATAAAATACAGTATTACTAATTAGGGATATTACATATTTGTTGTACATGCATGAGTTATTGACGACCATCATATCTCTCCACCTTCTTCTTTGTATGAATGAATGAGTTAGTGGGTGGCCTCTCCACTTTCTTCCTTATAACATATGTTGTAAATGTATGAATTTGTAGGTGATCTCTCTAATTTTTTTCTTATAACATATGCTTATGTTTGCCTATAAATAGAGGCTATAAAGATGAATGAAGAACACAAGATTAAAAATAATTCCTCTTAATTTTCTTTCTCATTTCTCTAAATTTTTTTTAGTTTTATAACACGTTATCAGCGCTATTCTCTTGTTCCCAGCAGAGGTGCTTGGGTGGTTGGGGGTTTTAATCTTGGTGTACTTCATTGACAAGATTCATCTATTATTCATTATTTATTTATTCATATATGTGCCTGCAGGTCAACTTTTCTTTTAGGTTTTTGAATTATTTGTATTGGACTGGTCAAGTAAGTTGGAGTTTAGTTTTGCTATCATCCTCCTTGTTTATTTCTTTTTGTTTCTTGTAGTTCTAGAATTTTAATTTTGAAATATTCATGAATCTGTACTAGCTTTTGGTATTAATGTACGATATAACTCATTTGTTTTGAAATTAATATACTTATTATTGTAATATTTTAACATTGTGGGTCAATAGTTTACCATCTACTGGATTCTAACCTTATTTTTTCTAATACACTAAGGTCTATGGTAGAAAACAAGTTTTTCACGTAAATCAACTGTTCAAGAATGTTTCGCTTATAATTGTTAGTGTTGATGTGCCTGCAATTGCTTTGTTTGTTGAGGTTAGTTCTGCTTCACACGTGGAACATCAACTTTTCAGAAATCTTATGTGGCTTCACAATAATTATTCTATAAAATGTGAATGCTCATTTGCTCTGAAAGCCTTTCTTGTATCTTACTCTTGATTGTGACCTATGATCTTTTGACGTGTTTATTATTTTTTAGCTTCTTTTAAGTCATTGATTGTGTCATTTTTTAGTAAGGTCTATATCATTATTTCAAATATCATTCGCCCCCAATATATATCTAACATTTTTTTTCATAAAAGACTAGTTTTTCTTTATTCATAAATGAACTTGAAGCTCACAACTTAAAGATTTAAAACTGAAGTTTGAAATGATTATAAAACTCAAAGTTCTAGATTGAGACATAATTTTAGAGGTTGAAGCTCTAAATTAATAGGACTTGAACTTGTAGTTACGAGCATATTGTTATACATATATTCTTCTATTTGATTTCTAATTTGATCATCTGAGAACTGATTCTAAAGTTAAAATATTTATCTATTTTCATGCATCCAATATGCTTCTGCAGCAGCAATATCTAAGGAATTTAAGAAATATTCTCAGCTGATTTTATGTCTTCTAACTACTGAACAAAATAATGAGTTTTTGATGAAAATCATCAATCTCATCTAACCGGATCGAAATCATTTGCTGAAGTGAATACGAATGCTTCATTTCCTGAAGCAAATACGAGTGCATCATTTCCTGAAGCAAATGCAAACAATTTTGGGTGTGACCATGATCGTGGTCGTAACCAATTTAACTTTAGAAACCAAGGTGATCATAAATCATGATTCAAATAAAGAGACACACCTTACCACCAGGAGAGGAAATCAGGGGGGGAAAATAAACTTACTGATTTTGATAATATTTTTGGTGATCAACAAATGAGTCAATAGATATCACCAATTTGGATGTCTCCGATTTCTAGTTGAACCAAATCGGACTTTGACTATTTGATTGACGATGGGAATGGTAAAATTGTTATAATGAAAATATTGGTGTTGATAATGAGGATGTTAATGATGGATACTTCAATATAGAATAATTTTACTTAGTTATCTATATTACTTTATTTTTAATTACGCTTTGTTTTTCAATTTCTGTCTTTCCATAGTAGTATTTTTATTTCAATAAATGATGTTTGATCGAATAACTTATGATCTCTTTATAATTTTTATTAAACTATATACGTATTTTCTTTTTAAGAAGAAACATAAAAAATTCTAATGTCTTGAGCAATTTCAAGATGTATGATAAAGATATTTGTCAAACTGACAGTGCAACGACGTATACCATTCTTCGAGATAAAAAATATTTCTCTAACCTAAAATTAGATAAAATCAATGTCAACATAATTTCAGGTAGTGCAAATTTAATTAAAGGCTATGAAAGAGTAAATATAATATTACCTGGAGGAACAAATATTTATGTTAAAGATGCATGGTATTCTAGCAGATTCAGAAGAAATTTGCTCAATTTTAATGATATACGCCTTAATGTGCTTTATATTGAAACTATGAATGAGAGGGAGACATAATATCTTTGCATTCTTCTATTGCCTCACGTCAGAAGCATGCAGCTGGAAACTCACAACTTGCTCATCTGGACTGTACTTTACAAACATAAGGACAATATAATCAAATATTATGATGAATCAAAAGTTTAATGTGTTGTAACAAATCGGCGCTCTCAACAGAAATTGTTACTCTCAGGATCGACATTTGTGTAACTTGACAATATGAGTGTACTTGCGAAAGAAAAATTTGTTGTAAAGCAAACTAGCAATACCTAAATAAAAGAGTAATAAGAAAAAACACGAGGATTTAACATGGTTCGGCCCAAACTCGGACTACGTCCATGGGGAGAAAACTTGAGAGAGCTTTATTAAAAGACTTGATATAAAGAGATCTAACATTTCTCTTGATGCAATAAGAGTATTCACTTTCCACTTGAATCTAGCCCAAGATTACAAAAGCATTACCTTATCTCTATGCACCTTTATCTTGCTTCTCTTTGTATTCTTGGCTTCCTTCTGATCTCCTTAGTGTTCTCCACTTTTTTCTCCTTGAGATTAGATTTAGATCAGCGTTAGATCAATGTTGGGTTACAACTTTTAGTTATAAGATTTTACAAAATACTCTTATTTGGATTATGAGATGAACTTGGTCATTAGATGCTTGAAGAATCTTAGTCAATCTATTAGGAGTCGATCTCCTTGATCTAAATGAATTCTAAACCTTTTAATCTTTAGAAACAATATATTAATTGAATAGAAACTGAGTCCTATTCATATTCCACCTGAAAAGAAAATCTGCACCTGAAAAGGAAACTGATTCAGCTTTAGAAATGCTGCTATTAGTTAACTAGGCCATATGACTAGTCGACTAATGCCCTTATATAGTCGACTACTATAAATTGCTCCTTCTCTGTTTCTGCCCTGTATCTTCCCTAATCGACTACTAGTCAACTAGTCTTGTGTGTTAGTCGACTAATAAGTGTTATTAGTCGACTAATTTGCACCTGCATGATTTGCTTCTTCTGCTTTAAGCCATCATCTTCTCCAACACGATTGAATCTTCTTGGACCATCATTTCCTCTTGAAAGAAGATAAAATCTTAACAATCTCCATCTTGACTTGTTTTTCAAACCTTTAGTAAAATAACTTGAGATTTCGAATTAATACCTTGGTTCTTTCCTTCGTTGTAATTGTGCCATGAAGCCTTTAACTCTTACCCCCTCTCCTCTGATCCTTTGGTTGATTTATCACCATGGCTTGGGCCATCTTGGGCCTTACCCGAATGTACCCTTTTTCCTTCCCATAATACTTTGACCCGATTCACGTCTCGTTGCAGTCTTCTTGAATCTCCACCTCGCATGAGCTCCCTTTCAAACTTATCCTTGAAACTCCATCTCGAATTAAGTTTTCTTTCTTCAGCTTATATAACCCTTCACACTTCTCTCCTCTCAGGATTATCCTGTCTGCTTGGCTAACTGTGATGACGCCTTCTTGCACTTGAATCGGGCATTCTTCTTCGTCAAGCACCCTTATGGATATTAGATTGTAGCATGCCTCTGAGACATACCGGACCGCCTCCAGAGCACGCACCATCCCATCTCTTTCTGTAACTTGACTATCCCAGTACTGATGACCTTGCAAGTTAGCCATTCACCATCTTTGACAGTCCCTTCCTCTTTACAACCAAGGAGTTGAACAGCTTTTTTTGGGAACATACATGAACCGCACTACCCAAATCAAATATCCAGCTTTTACCTTGAGAAGTGTTGTCTTTAACATAAAAAATCATTAATACTTTACGCTGCTCAATGCTACATTTGCCTCTGCAGCTTGCCCCTTCTTCTTCAGCCCTCTTACCAATGCTTGCAGTCCTTCTTCCAATGACCTTCCCTGTGACAAAAATGACACGCCTTTGATGAGCCCGAATCTTTCTTTTCTTCTCCTCTTCCTTTCTTTTCCATAACCGCCAAACCTGATCCTTTCTGCTCCTCTTGATTTGGTCTTTTCCTAATTTTATTAGATAAGAGAGTTGGCGTGACCTCCTCTGAGATGAGAGTTTCCTTACTGTAGAACATGGTGTTGACGATGTGATCATATGACTGTGAAAGTGAACTAAGAAGTATCAACTCCTTGTCCTTCTCGTCGATCTTGACATCAACAATTAGAAGCTCGATGATGATCTTATTGAAGAAGTTTAATGCTCCAACACTACTGTCCCTTCGTTCTTGCGTAGCCCATATAGTTGTTTCTTGAGATACAGCTTGTTAGAGAGGCTTTTCGTCATATACGTTGTTCTAACCCTGACCACAATCTTGTAGCCATTTCTTCATTCATCATGTTTTACATCACCTTGTCTGGAAGACATAGTTCGATCATACTTGCCGCCTTTAGATCCATCTCCCCTCAATTCTCATCTGATGTACTTGCAGGTTTTGATAACTTACCATGCAATGTCATATGAAGACCTTGTTACATCAGCAACGCCTTCACCCTCTTTTGTCATGAGCCGAAGTTTCTTTTACCATTGAACTTCTCAACCTCAAACTTTATCGTAAAACTTTCTATCTTTCGACATATCGCCTGTCGTCAACCTTTAGCTCTGATACTCGACGCTATCAACACTAATTATTACTCCCAGGATCGATATATGCGGAACTTGATAATATGAGTATACTTGCAAAAGAAAAATTTATTGTAAAGCAAAATAGTAATACCTAGACAAAATAGTAATAAGAAAGAATATGAGAATTAACGTGGTTCAGCCTAAACTTGGCCTACGTCCACGGGGAGAGAACTTGAAAGAGCTTTATTAAAAGATTTGATACAAAGAGATTTAACATTTCTCTTGATGTAACAAGAGTATTCACCTTTAACTTGAATCTAACCCTAAATTACAAGAGTATTATCTTATCTCAATACACCTTCACCTTGCTCCTCTCTGTATCCTTGACTTCCTTTTGATCTCTTTGGTATCTCCACCTTTTTCTTCTTGAGATTAGATTTAGATCAGCGTTAGATCAATGCTGGGTTACAACCTTTATTTATAGGATTTTATAAAATAACTCCTATTTGGACTATGAGATGATCTTGGCCATTGGATGCTTGAAGAATCTTGATCAATCCTATTAGGAGTTGATCTCCTTAATTTAGAAGAATTCTATACCCTTTATCTTTAGAAACCAACTTTCATTAAATAGAAAATGAGTCCTATTCGTACTTCACTAGGAAAGGAAACTGCACCTGAAAATGAAACCGATTCTGCTTCAGAAACACCGTTATTAGTCGACTAGGCCATATGACTAGTCGACTAATTCCTGAAATTAGTCGACTAATACTTTTATATAGTCGACTATTGTAAACTGCTCCTTCTCTATTCTGCCTCTGTGTCTGCCCTAATCGACTACTAGTCGACTAGTATTATATGTTATTAGTCGACTAATAAGAGTTATTAGTCGACTAATATGCACCTGCATGATTTGCTTCTTCATCATCATCTTCTTCAACTTGATTAGATCTTCTTGAATCATCATCTCCTTTTGAAAACAAGGTAAAATCTAACACAATGATCCAAAGCTTTTTTATGCTTTAGCATGACCGCCTTGTCACCCTGGGTCAACAATGATACATCAAATAATTGAAAATTCAAATGGTCATTCATTGAAGAACTAAGAGATTCTTTTATCTAATTATCTCTATGTATGATTTGCTCACAAGGAAATTAATTATTAGACTCCACTAAAAATTATTAGTGAATCCTCAATGTTTTTACAACAAATTCAAGGGGATATATATGGATCTATTCATCCACCATGTGAGTCATTTCGTTATTTTATGTTTTTAATTGATGCATCATCAAAGCGGTCACATGCTTGCATACTTTCTACTCGTTTATTCGCTTTCACAAAACTTATTGCTCAAATAATAAATTAAGGACATAATTTTCTGACCATCCAATTAAGACTATTCATCAATGCTGGTAAATTTACATCTCAATTTTTGATAACTATTGCATGTTTATTAGTGTTAATCTTGAACATCCAGTTGCATATATACATACTCAAAATAGATTAGCAGAGTCTTTTATTAAACGCCTTCAAATGGTTGCTCAATTTTTTTCTTTTAAGATCACAATTATCTACTTCTGCTTAGAGACATGTCATATTTCTAGCTGCATCTCTAGTTCGCTTTAGACCACCCGCATTTCATCAATATTCACCATTGTAACTTGTTTTTGATCAACAACTTAATATTTCTCATTTAAAGATTTTTTTTTTTCTGCTATTTATTTTCCCATTTCTCCACCACAATGAACAAAGATAGCTCTCAACATCGTTTTGAAATGTACATTAGATTTGATTCTCCACCAATAATTAGGTATCTTGAACTCCTGATGTGTGATATGTTTAAGGCACACTTTGCAGATTGCCATTTTAATGGAGAAAAGTGTCGATTCCTGAATAATGACCTGAAATTACATGGAATGCATCATCATTGCCTCATCTTGACCCTCGTACAAATCAA